>DWHP01000439.1:0-20111 GCA_018247895.1 Parnassius honrathi
ATATACAAGATCTCTCTATTACCAAGTTTAAATATTTAATTAAACAAAAACTGTATAAAAAAGGTTATTATAATACAAATGAATACATGGTTGATAATTACCCCTGGGACTGAGGTGGTCGCTTCCAAGCGGTTTCTAAAATAAATTTTGTAAATATTTTGTAACCATTCATATTATAGAATTGATTTAAAAGAAAGTCCCGCTGGGTTTCTTGCTGGTTCTTCCCAGTGCAGAGGTTTCTCCGAACCGGTGGTAAAGTAAAAAATGATTTTTAATAAGAATTACATGTGATCTATATTGAATAAAAAGTTATTCTATTCTATTATATTCTAACACTGCCACTACAAGGTCAACATTTGGTCTTTAGAACGTTCGTTGATATATACAAATTATTCCTTCAGCTTTACGACATAATTTTTGAACCAGTTTTTGTTTTATAAATGTTCCTTTTAATGCGAATTCCGCATTATTAAACGTCGTAAAAACTAATTCTTTTTTTAAATATAGAATGTAAAAGAATTAATGAGTCAGTCATGCAAAGTGTCGTTATATGCCGACACATAACTGTGGTTAGTAGAAATTTTATAAGTAACCCATGCGCTTGAACGTGTTCAGCAGAGGACATTTGACGCACTGTAGTGATAATGACACAAAGTATTCGTTTATAAAACGTAAACCGACGGAAGCCTTCCCTACAGGAGAGACCAAGAGAGAGAGAGAGAGAGAGTAAAATAATCTCGATCGAGATCATGACTGAGAATTTGAAATGTATAGAATATAGAATTTGTTAATAACTTGACTCAGAATATAGAATTTGTTAATAACTTGACTCAAGCACCACCTATCGGATTCCAGCGTAACTGTGAACCATCATCTCGGTAAAACAAACACCGCGTTTTACATGCTGCAGTTATAATATGGTTATAACAGGAACGGGATTTTTTAAGAATATTCAAAAATATCGAGGTTTGCTAAAACGTTAATTACAATTCATAAACAGATGTTGATTTCCGAAATCTTAAAAAAAATTAATATTTTTGCATTTGTTTTTATGACAAAGTATGAGCATCTGTGTAACAAATAAAAACCAACCAAGTGCGTGTCTATCATGCATAATGTAGAGGTAGGGTTGCGTAGTTGCCCGTCACTACACGTGAGCTTAGAAGTGGCCTTCTTGATACCTACTGTGAGCATATTAAGTGAGTACGCTGTTAAACCGCTACCACGACTAGAAACAGGCTCCAATAGAACCATGGGAGTTGAGTTGACTTATTTCCAAGCAGACTTGTAGGGAATCGTATTTAAAAAGATTTAAAAAAAACTTTCCTATTTTGAAAATACATAATACAATCTACGTATTCACATGTCAAGTCCTTACAAAAATGGTAATAGTTACCTATCCATCTTTTAGTTCTCGTCAGTGCAACCCTAAGATAAGCATGGCCGTAATGAACTTCTCGTAATATCGTATCGATATTTTGAAACAGTATTGATATATATCGAGTGATAAATATCAATATATCGTCATAATATATTGCATGACGCTTGGACGAAGAAAACATAAACGACAACAGCACATGAATGCTTTTGTAGCTGCTTTTGTTGCTTAGTATTTTGTCGATTAATACAACTTTTAAAATATATCGATAATACGCGAATAAAAATATCGAAGATATATATCGATATTTTGTCAAAAATATCGATATATATATCTACAGAATATTGATGTTTTTTACCTTGGAACTATCCTGGGGATCGCTTGCGTAAACCATGAGTACTACGAATGAAACTGTAGGTCTACAATAAGCACTAACAAAAAAAATAAGCAAAAGTGGTATGGTCAGGATCGATCTCTTAGCGATCGATCCACACTGTCTACCTTGCGAAGGAAAACGTAAAGGTATAGTAGTAATACATAAGTTGTTTTCATAAGGTTTACCGTAACCTTAAGAGGTTATAACGCAACCAGATTTAGGTAATTTTATTATAGGGCCATTTATAATTTGGGCGACTATTACTCTTTCACTTGCTAATTCTTCTTCATTATATATAGGCACTACGATCCTGCATTCCTTTAAAATATCAAAAACGGCGGTTTATTTGTTAAGGAGTGGGGGAGAAACACAAAACTCTAGTAAAAAATACCACTATTAAACTAAATATTTCGCAAACGAACCCCAGAAAATGTTGAAAATGTGTTTTTTTTAAGATCTCTCCAATAATATCCCCAATCGATGGAATAGACGGATAAAAATCATATGTATGGGACACAAATCCGGAAATAAAAATGTTTTTCAAGATTTTATATCACAACTTTGTAGGTGTGATTAATATCTGTGACTATGCTAAATTTATGCTTTGTAGCACTAAGAGTCTGAGAAAAACCACGGACGGACGGACAGACATGGCGAAACTATAAGGGTTCCTTGTTGTTTAACTACGGATCTCTAAAAAGTATGGCAACCTAGGTAGTCACAAATACTGTAATAACATATCTAATGATAACGTTCGAGCGGTTGTGGTAATAAAATAAAAAGACTCATTTTCCTTTTCTTATACGTGGCAGAGCCATGCTGCAAGTAATGGTTGTAATACAAATGGATTGGCTCGGCTGGGGAGGGACTACGCTCTCACGTAATATCAGCGTATAATAGCAGCTTAGTGCTGATGTGTTTGTTTCGAGTGTAGACAACCCCAGAGGCTTTTTACTGGAAACGAGGCTTTTAATATTAAACCTTAGGGGTTGACAGGTTGAGGGGTGACAAAGTATCTCCATTTTGCTTCTTAATCGAGGATAGATGTAAATGTCTATTGACCACATCTTTTTACCACCAGATGAACTGTGTGCTCGCTCATCACACGTATTTTATTTAAAAAAGTTTATATTGTGTGAATATGAACTCCATCGGTCAAATCATTCAGTGGTTACACGGTTACTAACAGACGCACTAACGATTATAGATATCTATATAAAGATAATACAATTATATGATAAAATCTAAACCAAAAGAAGAAAACTTAATATCTACAACAGCGCCATCTACCGGGTACCATTATAGCGAATAACCATCCAGGTGACCCCATAAAATTTCATCATAATCGGTCAAGACGGATGGGAACATCGGAGGAAAAAAATTACGAACACTCGCACACCGAAATTATATTCTTCACACGAGTGATTTCTGAATTTCCACAACAGCGTCACCTTTTTTTTAAAGAATAATGGTGACAAACAAGCACGTCTAATGGTAAGTGGATGCTGTGGCCCATATACTTATACATCCACATTTATTCTCGCTTAAGGATCAAAACGCAGCTGCGTTGTCACCCCTGTGGACTAAGATGCCTCGTTTCCAGCAGAAACACAGCAGTATTAAGCTGCTATTTTACGTTGGTATTCTGTGAGAGCGTGGTCCTTCCCCGGTCGAGCCGACCCATTCGTGCTGCAACCATAATATAGCTGAAATGTGGTTCTACCCCGTATAACACCTACAGGGTCTATTTGAGAATGTAAACTATCCAGGGACCCATTCAAATACACGAGAATACTAAGTACATTAAACTTCGGCTTCATCTAACGCTTTTCAGTGTCTAGACAGACCCTCATTGAAAAAAATTCTTCGATACGCAAATGACAGTGTGACCTAGACCTACCTAGTTTTTTCTTATAGAATAGGGTAACTAAAGAGTTCACAGTCTACCTGTTGGTATGTATATACAATGACCCATAAATACCTACATTTATTCTCCATTAAGAATCAAAATGCAATTGCGTTTTCATCCTTGAAGAAAAAAATGGAAAGCCGTGTTCAGCAATAATTAAAAAAAACTGAAACAACACGCATTGATCATGTGCTGTGACGATCCTGATAATTATTTCAATTTATCACGGTGATCCGGATCGGGATACTATGATAAAATTAATAAATTATTGTATTGTCGTCGGTCGGTCCTTGAGATGAGTGCAAATGTTCAAGTGCAAATTCAAAAAAGTCAGTCGGCCGTCTACAAGTCGGCGAAAATTACATTATAAGCTTCCGTCATATAGATAGATAAACGCGAGGCTGATAAAAGCCTGTTAACGTGTTAAAATGTCCATTTATCACATTTTTTGTAACTTAATAATTGTATATTTCTTTTTTTCTAAATTTTATAATCATTAATTTTTTAACAACACAAAACATACGTAACCCTTGATATTGCATGAATTAACATAAAGAGACGATATAAAATTACACTGCTGAATATAGGCCTCGTTAGCTCGTTACCAGTAGGTAAAAGGGTCTACGGTTCTCTACACCTACCATACGCAATTATTATAGATTTAAAAGAAAGAATTATTTTTAGATATATTTACAAAAATAAAAACGAAATTATTATAGATAAAAATTGTTATAGTGTTAAGTTGCTATTCCACATCATTATTCAAGTTAGTGTTATATTTTCTTTTAATAACAACTTGTTTGTTCTTATACAGGTACGACATCGAAAGTTACGGCAGACGATCTGAACTACGGTGACTATTCGTGCATGTTGAATGCGACGCATCTGAAACTAAGCCAACTGCCCGTCGTGTGTGAAAAAGTGAACTCCACAGAAATGTAAGTTTTGTTGTTAATATAAGCGAAGTGACAAACAAACTTATGGTTCACCTGATATTAAGCTATAACCTTTCTGGTAACTGTTGTCTTAAAAAGCACATGTCCATCCTGGGACTAAGAAACTCAAGGATGTGCCGGCTTTGTTCCATAACGGAAGAAACGCCTCTGCACATCCTTACTGATTGCGGACCCTTAATGCGCAAACGTTACACTCATCTGGGAAACTATGAATTCCGCGCAGAAGAAGTAAAATTGCTCACAGCTAAGCAACTCCTTCTATTCATTGAAGACATAGGGCTTAGCAGTGAACTACAGATACTGGGTTTTTTTCCTAGGCCTGCTGCTAGATGCCCACACATAATTAAAAAAATACTTAGTAGGCTTTAGATGTTTTGACACCTCCGACGACTAAAATGGATGAATGGAACCTTTTTACCGGAACACAGCAGTGTACGCATTGCCGTTTGACGCCATAAAATACCAACATAAGTAAAGTAATTTATGCAGTATAAAAGAAAAGAGCCTACAGTGGACCCCCGATAATCCGGCCACTGTCTAATCCGGCACCCCGTGTAATACAACATGCCTATAACATGTACCTACGTACAGTCAAGTCGCTTTATGATATATGAATACGCCACGGGTGGAGGTGTTCTTTGCGATTACGTGAACGAACAGTTTGTAACTAGTTTGTGCCACCAAGATGTTGCTTAACGCGTATTGTCTTAATTTGTGGGCCTAGCGGGCGTTCATTATTTTTTGTAGGTATTCATTGCGGATCAGTCAGGTGATCAGTTGCAGAGATTCGGTTGTCGGATTACAAGGTTAAAAAGAGCTTAATATAGTTCCGGATTACCAGGAGGCTGTCCAGTACTCCATAGTACGACGATTTTGATAATCCGACACTGCCTTGCAAGACGTTTGTCGGATTATCGCGTGTAACTATACTCTCTTTTAAAAAGCAACGAATCTGCAATTCCCCTGGTGCTGCAGTTGTTCATAACCGGCGGTAGTCACCTAGTGAGCTCTACATGCTCGCTTGTCCCCTGTTATACAAAAAAGAAACCTAAGTAGCTAAATATAAGACCTAAGCTGAAAGTGTTCATAGGTGTGTGCGACAAAGCGGCGCGTCCACCATACGTTTTGAGCTTTCGCCACTTAGGTGACTAGTAATAAAGCGCTGTTATTCGAGAAACGAAGCCGCAAAAAATATTTTCAGGGAACAACCGGCTAGAACCTCTGGTCTCGTCGGTTGTTTTCTGAGAAGGTCCTGTTTTTGCAAACCGTTGTAGATTTTGACGTTCATAGAGTTATCTTGGGAGAAACTTTTCTCTTAGACTTTGACCTTGAACGGCTTATTTATACTTTAAATAACTTTTACTTAGCACTGTTTCATGTTTTTTATGGTTGTAATGTAATGGCGATGAAAGAGAATTCACTACGACAGACGGAAACTGAAACAGGAGACGGGCAGCATTTACTTCCCGATAATAACTGAATAAAAATAAAAATCTTCGGTTGTCAACTCGCATGCCAAGCGTGGCAAATATGGCAAAATCTATAACTTGTGTTGGAGGTCAGTATTCAGGAGTGACTCCCAAAATTAAAAAAAAGTGGTGTCCTATGTGGCTTTCTATGGGGTAGGGTGATGTTCAGCAATGGAGTTTGATAAGCTGTTATGATGACGATAATGATAATTCGATGACGAAATTTCAAAGAAGATGATGAATTATGATTGGCATCTGATTAACAATCAAAAAAGTCAATTATCTCTTATAAGATAAAAAAAAAGCTTTTCAGTTTCACCCCAAGAGCCGACTGACACAATACAGACTGTGTCAGCCGACATCAAGATGATTAAGATCCATTGTCAACGTTGCTGTTTTAAAACCCATTCGTTTTAATTGAAAGCATTTAATTGAGCGATGAATCATTCTGGAATGTTCATTAGTGCAAACAATGACAAACGCGAAATTATTAGGTCGTTTTTATAATTGTAAATATTTTACAATGAAGTAGAATGGACGCCGAATAATTACGAATAATTATGTGGCCTACTTTTATCAAGTTGACTATTTTTATTGCTTAAATATGGCAGCTTCATGCCTAGGTCATACTTTCTCATAATGACACCTTGTACTTTAAATTAATTATACCTCCTTAATACCAAAAAATACTCCTTAAACTTTATGAAGTATACGGTGTATTTCGGTCAATTTTAAGTGTATGTTAAAGTACGAATGCATAGACTGATACGAGTACAGATAGGTTAACTGTTCTATATAAGAGATAAAGTATTCTATACATGTACGTAATAGAGCCATGCAACTATGTCATGGCACGAATGAGTCGGCTGGACAGGGGTGGGACCACGCTCTCACAGAATACCAGCGTAAAATAGCGGCTTCATGATGAAGTATTTCGTACGGTAGGTGTAAAGAACCGGAGAGCCTTTTTACTGGAAACGAAGCATTCCATGTTAGACCTCAAGGACAGATGTGTGGTAGACTGCGTGCCCGTTTGTAACCCTTATTGAGAGATATGTATGTTTATTGTTATAATATGTTTGATGATGGTTTTCTATTTGTAGGATCATCATCATTACATCCCTTCACAAGTCCACTACTGGACATAGGCCTCCTCCAAAGAATGCCACAAAGACTATATTTTTTATGTGTTTTACCTCAGTACTCTTTTCTAGGTGAACCTGATTTGATTATTCTCTTTTTACTTGAGAACTAGTGCTTTTTATGTAATCTCGTATAAATTTGATCGAGATCTGAGCAGTAGTTTTTGAGTTATCTATAATAATACATATTTAATTGACTTGTACTACATTGGTGATGTTCTCGTTTTATTTTTATTGAATTCGGTTGCACAAAATTTTTAATTTTACCACTTGTAAATATATCATACTACACTAAGCGCTTTAGTGTCCCACGGCACGTGAAGGGGATGAGAATGAATACTGACTGACGGTGAAGGAGGAAGTAGTGAGCCTTCTTCTGAGCTTGATGATTATAATTATTTTTCGTCCAATCAATCTGTTTGTTAAGCTTAATATTACGTATGCACAAATTTTTGAAAACACTCGAAGGTCGTACAAACATGTGACATAAGTCTTGTTTACAAATGTAACCTGTTATATCGACCTCGAAAATCAATTAAATGTGTATGGAGACTTTACAGTGTGACTGCGATAGAGTTAAAAAATGAATGAGGTCAAGGTAATATTATGTATACTATTATATTTATGTATTCCGGGGCAATATTCAAAAATTATGAGATTATCATCAGATTATGTAATAAAATAATAAGTTGATTTCAACAATGTCATCCATTTAACCAATCATAATAACAATTTTATGATGACATATGGGTTTGAGACGTAGTCCATCACTGATGGATGTATAAGGAAGCTCAGGGTCGCTAAGCGAGCTATTTAGAAGGCTATGATCGGAATTTCTCTGCGTGATAGACTTAGAAATGAAACTTTCCGCAGTAGCATCAAAGTAACCGACATAGCCCAACGGATTGGTAAACTGAAGTGGTAATGGGCCGGCCGTATAGCTCGAAGAACCGACAACCGATGGGGAATAAAGTTTCTCGAGTGGCAACGTCGTAACGGTAAGCGAAGTATTGGGCGGCCCACCACTAGATGGAGTGACGGCCTGGTAAGATGTGCAGAAAGTCGATGGATGCAGGTGGCTCAGGACCGGGCTTTGTGACATTTCTTGGGGGAGGCCTAGGTTCTGCAGTGAACTTGTGAAGGGCTGTAATGATGATGATAATGAGTAACTATTTTCGGGTTATAGATTTTGTAACTGATATGTAGCAATTGCTCTGGGGCCAAGCACTCGGGTTAAATTCCACACGCAAGCAACCTATACGTGTCCAAAGACGACACCAATGAAATAGCTAATTTCAATTTTAAGTGCCGATTTACTACGTGCTCGGGAAGGAAAATGTCGTGAGGAAACCAGCACGCCTAAATAATAAAATATTCAAGAACATGTTGTTAAGTACGTTAAAACGTATCAGAGAAGTGTGACGGTCAAGTTACTTCGTAATTTTCTAAGCAGGGTCAGTAAACTTACGTAATCATTAAAAACATGTTACAAGTATCATGTAGTTCCCGTCAAATGCGTTATCACAATCAGTATTCAAACATATGGGCATAACTTTACTTCAGAAAACTCGACCAAAAAAAAAACATTTATCAAATTTAAATAATTTTTATTTGCCAATTATATGTGAAGTAATATCCCTGCATTGGCCGAGGAGTAAGAGTATGTTTAAAGACCACACTTTATCGGTTCGTGTTAGTTAGAAGTAATAAAACCACATCCATAGTGCAAGACCATCATAGTTGCCACACTACGTGGTAGAGCTATGCTGCGTCTATATTAGTAATATAGTTGTAGCTCGAATACTAGCGTAAAATAGAAGCTTAACGCTGCTGTTTCGTATGGTGAGTGTAGAGAACTGGAGATCCTTCTTACTAAAAAGGAAGTCTATCTTAGTCCTCACGGGTGACAATGCATCTGCATTTTAATTCGCATCGGGGATAGATATAGATGTCTATGGGCTAGAGCAACCACTTACTATCAGGTGGACTGTGTGCTCGTTTGTCATCCTATCCCACAAGAAAAAACTTGGCATGCAAATTGGGAACCGTAGTTTTTTTATTGTTATTACTTACGTTGTAGAGCCATGCAGTTGTATAAAGGTTGTAGCACGAATCACGGCTCGACCGGAGAAGGACCACTCTCTCACAGAATACCAATGCGATGCTGCTGTGTTTCGTATGGTGAGTGTAAAGAGCCGGAGACCTCTTAACTAGAACTCTTCATTTTGATTTATGACATTTGACCCTCTTCACTCTCATTCTAATTATTCAGAGTGACAACGCATCTATCTATATCATTCGGTTGTATTAATTATAATCCGACGCGACGAAGTGCGAGCAGTTACTGATTTTTTTTATTATAGGTTTATCAGCCAGTGCTTGATCACAATCCTACTTGGTGGTAAATGGTGATGCAACCCCAGATGGTAGATCGCACAGTCTTAGCGAAACAAATGCCTATCCACTCTTACCTTGAAGACGCCCAAGTTGTATTCTTACGGAAAGGTAGACGCCGGCAAATTATTTCAATACTTTGCTGTATTTGCTCCTTTGTTAAGACCTTGAAATTAGTTCTGCTTTGACTTTGGTATGACCTTGGTTTGTCCGTCACGTTCCAAAGTTACTAAATATTGAGTATCTTATTAAATCTCCTTATACGCGTCGGGTTAGAAGTGATTACATTGTTAAATTAACATATAATTAGGTATACAAAGTGGCAGCTCAAAAACCGGACGTTCAATTTTAATTCCATTGCAAGCGGATTTTTTTTATATAGAATAAGGGTGACAAACGGGCACATAGTCCACCTGATGGTAAGTGGATGTTATGGCCCATAGACATTTACATTTGTCCTCACAGTTCCATACGAAACACAGCTATATTAATTTGATATTTTAAGTTGATGCAGAATAAGCTGTATATATCGGTCGAGGCACCTTACTTCAATGAAAAAACATATCTCCGTCCTACCATATTGTGTCATGAGTGTCTTAAGAGGCAGAAGGATACAAACCAGGAGTTTGGAAGCAAAGACTAATTAATAACATGCTGCTGTGTTTCGTATGGAGAGTGTAGAGAACTGGAGTAAAACTGCCGTGACTAGGCCGCCTGCCATACGTGGCAACTATGGTTAAAACCGCCCTACGAGGCAATCTATGGGAATAGCCTATGTTCAGTAGTGGAATTATGATGGCCTGTATTGAAAGCATTAATGAATTGGACAAAGAAATTTTATTTGCCCACAAAATATTCCATCATCATCATCATTATAGCCCTTCACAAGTTCACTGCTGAATATTGGCCTCCCCAAAGAAATATATATATATTGTAGTATTCTATGGGCTTCCCCCAAGGTATACCACAAAGCACGTTCCTGAGTTTTTTGCATCATATTAATAAAAACATTATTTATTTTAGCAAACTAGACGCTTATACTATAAACTTCCAACTCTACTAAATATATAAAAATTAAAAAATGACAACGTGAATAAACACTAATAAAAACACAGACAAGACCTTATTTTAATACCAGCGTAGCCAATCGTTCCGTAATCTAAACGACTAGGTATATTCTAGTTCTTAACCCGGAAACGCAAATGCAAAAAATGTAATAAGTATTTATTGTGACAGCTCGTGCAATCTATTATTCCATTCAAAATACGTTTAAGTGATAAAGTAAGGTTGAGTCATTTCTGTCCCGCGACTGGTCGTCTCTGCTGATGATAGGTGGTGCAGGAATTGGTAAGACGTGTGGCAGCTACGCAGATGGTCTCCTACGCTATAAAATATTCCTATCACCTATCATAAAAATATAAATATATAGCCATACACTAATAACTTGTTTTTGTGTTTTATATTGTCTTTTCAATTTTACAAATCTTAATATTATAACGAAAACTCTTTAAACAAAAAAAAACACTCCGTCCCTTGAATTTCGTAATAAAAGTTTGGTAGAGCCACGCTGCAGCTTATATTACGGTTGTACCACGAATGGGTCGCCTCAACCCGGGAAGGACCACGCTCTCAAAGAGTACCAGCGTAAAGTAGCAGCTTAATACTGCTGCGTGTTTTATGGTTAGTACAGAGATCTGGAGACCCTTTTTACTGGAAACAAAACATTCCATTGTGGACTACAATCAGGGGTGACAACGCACCTGCATTTTGATTTAATCAAAGTTAAATGTAGATGTCTATGGGACACAGCATCCACTTACCATCAAGTGGACTGTGACTCGTTCGTCACCCCCATTCTAAATAAAATAAAAAAATAAAGGAGTAAGCCTCTGTACCGCGGAGCCAAAAATTATAATATTTCTAAGTTATTATATTTTTTATATATAAAACTGAAGTGTAGCGCAGGTAACTTAAAACAAATAAGGCTACAGTTTCATTGTCACCTCTGAGGACTAAGATGTAATGCCCAACAGTCTGTAGTTATACCGGCTCTCTGTCTCCTTTTGAGCAGACCACAGCAGGAACCACAGCTGTTTTGCTGTAAGAGTTTGATACCTAAGTAGTGGAACTTCTAGTGAAGGTGTAGGCGGTTGATTAAATAGAAAAATGAGGTCATTTAGTCTTTCTCCGATTTCCCTACTTGGTTTTTATAAACATCGACTACAGAGATTTCAGTTTTTTTGGACATAATACGGATTATATAACATCTTTACCACACAACAAACAATAGAAATGTGATAAATAATGATCACTTTGTATGTTAATTTCTTTTTAATATGAAAAAAGTGCTTTTTGATTTTTATGACATAAACTTGAATTATTTGCATTAGATGCGAGTCCCTTACGCTGAACGGTACGCGGTACTGCGAATGGGGCCACAACGGTCTGGGGATCGACTATCAGGTGTTAGCTGGGCCAGCGTACATGGCGGTCTTCACCGTCGTGGGGGTCATCATCGGAGTGGTGGCTGACAAGTAAGTTGTAATATGTATATAATATGATTATTTACTTTTAATTAGTTTTGGAACATGTGACATTTTTACTTCAAGTCTAACGTAGAAACTAAAAAGAGCAATTTATCGAAGCAAAGGCCATAAGCAGCGACATGTTCAATTTAAGAGGGAATATTCTTTGCTGCCATTCGAGAACTTTCGCTTATATGTATTATAGGATGAGAGACATAAGAGATAGATTAAAGACTACAGTTTCAATTCCCGTGTGACAATGATGAGGCATACAAGAAGTCAATGGCATCTATTAATGACTGATGACAGAAATAACCCAAGTCGTGCTTCTCATTCTCAATCTAGGATAGATGTAGATGTCTATGGGCCGCAGGATCCGCTTGTTATCAAGTAGACTGTGTGCTGGTTTGTTACATTTATTTACACGTATAGTAGAATATTTATCTAATGTAGAATAATTTTCTCCCATTTCAGATTCAATAGGGCCCGCATTCTCTCAGTTTGTACTTTGGTCTTCGTTATTGCGATTCTTCTTATGGGCACCGTAACTGAATATTGGCATTTGGTGCTCCTCCGGATGCTTATGGCCGCTGGTGAATCCGGCTGCAATCCCCTGGCTACTGGTATACTGACGGATCTCTTCCCGGAACACCAGAGAGCGTTGGTGCTGTCGATCTTCAACTGGGGGATATACGGTGGATACGGTATTGCATTCCCCGTGGGAAGGTACATTCCGCCATTGAATGCTTGGGGTTTGGTGAGTGATTATTGATTGTTTCTATGTAATTTTAGTACCAAAATGTGTATATTATATTGCACTGCTTTCTATATTTTGCTTAATAATCGACAGAGAAAGGCTGCTTCAAAAAATATTGCAATCCTTTTCTATTTCTTATGTTTATGCATTAAAATTATTAAATTCTTATTCCTGCTTACAACTTTGTACATCAAAAATTAAGTAAACAGGTACACCTTTGATCTATAATCGAACCTACACCTATAAAGTATCAGTTTTCCTTTCATCTATGTCGATAGCTGTTGTGACAAATGGTCCGACTAGGTAAGTCCAACTTCAACCGAGAGGTCAACCGACTGCTCGTCAGGTATACCTCGAAACTTGAAAGTGAGATTTTACAAACAGTGCGTGTTGCCAGTGATGGCTTATAGATCTCAGACGTGCTCCTTCACTGCTGGCCATATGAGGAAGCTCATGGTCACTCAGCGAACTATCGAGAGAGCTATGCTCGGCGTTCCTTTGAGTGATAAACTAAGAAATGAGGAGAATCATTAGAACCAAAGTGACATACAGAGCCCGACGGATTAGTATGCTAAACTGGCAATGGGCCGGCCATGTAGCTCGAAGAACCGACAACTGATGGGGAAAAAAGGTTCTCGAGTGGCAGCCTCGTACCGGTAGGTGTAGTGTAAGGCAACCCCCTACTAGATGGAGTGACTGGTAAGACATGCAGGAAGTCGATGCATGCGGGTGGCTCAGAACCATTTTTTGGGAGAGGCATATGTTCAGCAGTGGACTTGTAAAGGGCTAAAGTTTTTTCTCAGCCATTGGTGAAATAATAAATAACTTTTAATAAAGGTTCCTTGTAATTATAGTGAATTAAAACTCTAAACAAATCCTGATGATAATGTTTTATTGCTTCATCAGAGCTGGCGCGTCTGTTACTATGGAGCCGGTGTTGTGGGTATCGTCATTGCTGTACTCACATTTTTAACACTTCGCGAGCCGGAAAGAACGACTATTGGTGAGGAGGGTAAGTTTCAAATTCAAACTCAATAATATTTTATTTTTCATTACATTCATTACATAAATAGGCGTAGAGCCGCGCGGCTGCCTTTTTTTGTCGCACGGATGGACCGGTTCGAACCGGGGTGATACCATGACCTTACAGAATACCAGCGTGAAGTAGGGGTTTATCTCTGCATTTCCCTTGGTAAGTGCAGGTGGCTGGAGCCCCAATTCCCTCCCCCTTAACATGGTAGTAGAATCAAACAAAAAACGACCCCAGGGGGGTACCAGCACCGCTGATGACGGAGAATTCCTCACTGAGCATCCACGACTAAGCTTCTCTCTACTCTTCCTGAGCGTAGGTGCTCAGGCTGCCCTACATATTTTAAGGGGGGCAAACTTTCGCTCGTGATTAAAACTGCTCGGGGCAAGCGAAGCAATAAGACCAACGTAACCCCTGTCACGCTATCCGTGATTTTTTACAGCATCAGGGGACTTCATTCCAACCTTAACGCTGTCCACTACCATCTGGAGATGGCGAAACCGGCCTTGCTATTTTTAACCGAGACTGAGGTGTCCTCTCCGGCTGATAATTCATATCTCTCCTAATCGGGGTACAAATAAGAACACTCCTTTGTGCCCCGGGCTCCCGGACAGGAGTTTGCGTATACGTCGGAGAGGACATCTGTTTTCGACGCATCGGCAGCCTTGAAGGTACGGATCCATCCATCTTGTGGCTGCGTTTAGTGAGCGATGACCATCCCCACATCTACCGGTGCCTCTATAGGTCCCATAGCGATATTGCCGAAACAAACCGACTCATCGACCACGTCCTGAAATGACAATGGCTACAGGATCCTTGCTACAGCAGACCCCATCCGCGGAGATCGTGATCCTTGGTGATTTTAACGCCCACCACGCCAAATGGTTCGGTTCACGTTTAACCGTTCATGCAGGGAGAACTGTTTATGACTTCGCCTTGGCATATGGTCTTACACAGCTGGTTACTTCGCCTATGCGGATTACAGATGTGGAGGATCATGCACCTTCCCTATTGGACCTCCTGCTGACCTCCCATCCGGACGAATATCGGGTTTCCGTCGATACCCCTCTAGGCTAATCGGGCCATTGTCCTGTCCGGAGTATAGTGCCACTCACTCTAGCTCTGTGGTTGCATTCGGTAGGCTGCTGTACTATAGGTCAGCCGATTAGTATAGGATGTCGTCTTTTTGCATCCTCCCCTTGGCGCAACAACGCCTACGAGCGATTTGCTTCTCGCCGGTTGATCCCAGCGTTCTGCTGATTCTGTCGCTGATGTGGTACTTCAGGGTATAGAACTTTTTATTCCCTCCGTTGTGGTGTCCATCGAAGGCAGATCCCAACCATGATTTGGTCGCTTCTGTAAAATCAACCCGTAGTACCAACACCTCGCGATGTAAAAACCAGTGTTCTTAAAAAATATAATTCCGCCTCCTGGTCCTTCAAAAAAGTAATGGCGAATGCAAGGTCTGAGCACATCGGCAGATTGGCGAGAAGCTACTTCGCCTTCCTTCGGGAACCCGAGCATTGTGCTCTCTCGCCAAGGCTATTTAAGAGAATTTCTGTCAGCCATCTCTTCCATCTCCGCACAGAGGGGACGACGCACTGGCTCACGCCGCAAAGGCGAAAGTCAATCTGTTAGGCCCTCTCTTTGCGTCCAACTCGACTCTCTACGACGGGATGCAGTGTGAGTACTATATGCCGGATGAGTGGTTTACACAACACTCAGTTAACAAAGCACTCCTCTCCCTAGACGTCAGCAAGTCGAGTGGATCTGATGGAGTCCCTCCCATTGTGCTGAAGACGTGCTCCAGAGTTGGCACCGGTTTTAATGCGTCTTTTCCGGTAGTACGACTTTCAAGACATAGTCCCAAATCCGTGAAAGACACCTTTGGTCCACCCGATCCCTAAAAAAAGGTGACCGCTCAGGACTATCCAACTACAAGTTTATCGCCATCACCTCTTTGTTCTCCAAAATAATGGAGTCCATTATAAACTGCCAGCTCATGAGGTACCTTGAGGATCACCAGCTGTTTAGTGACCGATAATACGGTTTTCGTTGTAGTCGATCGGCTGGTGATCTTCTGGTCTACCTGACTCATAGATGGGCGGATGTAGTAGGGACAACAAGGCTGCGTGCTATCTCCAACGCTGTTTCTTCTGCATATCAATGATATGTCGCGAACTGTTAACATTCATTGCTATGCATACGACAGAGATGCCTTTTACACCTGCCGTGCCAATATTTCTCGGGAAAATGTCGCAGAGTACCGGGACAAACTTGTGTCTGAAGTGGAGTCGTTGCTTAACAAAATCTCAGATTTGGAGCTACTAAATCTAGTCCAGTTTAATCCACAGAAAATACAAGTTTGCGCGTTTACCGCTAAAAAGAACCCCTGTGTCGTAGCTCCTCAGTTTCAAGGCACTCCCCTTACTTCGGCGTCGGCATATCGAATAGTGTGGAATTTCGTGGTCACTTGGAAGGGAAAGCCAAATTGGTCTCTAAAAAGCTTGGCGTGCTCAACAGAGCGAGACAGTACTTAATGCCGGCACATCGTTCGTTACTTTACGAAGCGCAGGTTCGGCCTCACATGGGATACTGTTCTCTTCTCTGCGCTGGGGAATCCCAGTGCCAGCTCTTCGACTTGAATCGCATCCAGCGCAGAGCGACTCGAATCGTCAACGACCGAGTTCTTTCTGATCAGCTCGATACACTGTCGCTGCGAAAAGATGTTGCATGTCTTTGCATTTTCTATCGCATCTACCAGGAGGATTGCCCTGACAAATCGTTCGGATTAATTCTAGCCGTCAAATTTCAAGAACGCACATCGCGTCGTAATTTACGATACCATCCTCACCATCTTGATGCTTGATGGTCCACCACTATGCGTTTTACTAGGAGTTTACTTTCTCGTACAACTTCTTTGTGGAATTCTTACCACCGGCGATTTTTCCGGACCGATACGACTTAGGGACCTTCAAGAAAAGAGCTTACGCCTTTCTAAAAGGCCGCCGACGCCACTGCAATTCCCTTGGTGTTGAGGTTGTTCATGGGCGGCGGTACTCACTTACCACCAGGTGAGCCGCGTGTTCGTTTACCCCCTCTTCTATAAAAAAAATCGTTCATCATAGCCTATCAATAATCCCCTGCTGGATACAGGCTTTCACATAGGTTTCCTTACCATGGGATAACTTGAGCACATAAAGTTGGCAGTGAAAAGTCAGCAGAAACCTTAAAATCTTTGAAATTTGTAGCTAATCTATTGCTGGAGTATAGTGCAAAAAGAATATGAAAAACTTCAGTTACAATTTTTTTTGGCTTCCAGTGTTCTTATTTTTAGTCGTTATTAAGAAGACGTTGCTGTCCTGGTTTGTTTACCTCTTACCTCTGTCACCTCTCACGACACCCATGTCATTTATGGTGGTGTGTCATATAGGGTAGTGGATATTGTTAAGGTACAATTCCGTAGCCAACTGCAGACAGCAGCAGCAAGCGACATGTCGTCGGAACACAACTGGTTTCTATGTAGTTCTATGAAATACGTTCCGTAGCTAGCGACACTTCGTTTGCCAACCGGCAGACGACACTGTAGCTCGGGCGCAGATCAGTAGTGCAGCCAACGCCCGAGCGACAACCGTTGATTTTTTTTTAAATGTGTTTCACCGATTTCGAGGAACAGAAACTGATAAACCAGGTGGCCCAATATCCCGCACTGTACATTCCCTCACTTCCTCCGCATTTTAACATAGGACGTATGTCTTTTCTCTTTATACTTGTATAATAAAAGAAAGTCATAATCATCTTCTTCTTCTTCTAACAAAAGGTGCAAAAATTAATCGCGAACGCTAATTTCAAACACGTCAGACATCATGTCCCACTGAACACACGGGCCGCTGCCGCCTGCAGTCGGTTTCGGAATCGTGACTGCAGCGTCATGTCACCTGCTGCTGCTGCTTGCAGTCGGCTGCGGAATTGCATCTTTACACCATCAGTAAATGACTTTTGTATTCAGTCGGGCTGTAATTTATTTGACGATTTAAAAATCAGTTCCAAATGAGCTATGTTGGTATTGTTGTATATTATACATATTTGGTTTCAGGTGCTGTAAGCTCAAAAGCACGAGATGCAGCTTTGGAATCGGGCAAGAAAATCCCTCAAATTACGATATGGCGTGTCATTGCACAGCCCAGGGTGTTGCTGCTGTGTTTAGCTGCTTCCATCAGACATAGTGGTGAGTTACATGGTGATAATTAGAGGCTGGGAGGTATACCATCCTTTTCCTCAGAGGTACAACGTAGTGTAGCCTTCTTTGTTTGGCTCAAGGTGTCCATGAACTGCACCAGTCATTTCCTATCAGGTGGGCCGTGAGTTTGTCTATCACTTCAGCATTATAAAAAAAAGAAAGTTATATCATGGTTTCAATTTATATATTTTTATTCTTTCAATTTCACTACATTAAATTAAAAGTACTAAAACATCAATATGATCGCGTTGCAACTAAAGTTAAAATACAAAACAGTTTTCCCTCAGTTACTAATAATATCCTCCAGACCAAATTTCGGCCACGGCGGCCTAGGTACCTCAACGGAGACTCGCCATCAGTGCATGTCAGGATTATAGTACCCACGTGTGTAAGCACAGGTGCACTGTCTATTCCCCCACTCTCATAATCCGATAGGACGGTAAACCGACACGACCGGAGAGAGATCAGGCGCAAAACCAACGGTTTTACGTGCTTGCCGAGGCAAGGCGGTGAGACACCGCCAGCTTCCTAATTCCGAACAGCTACTGAGAATTTCTCGACGGAAAAACTCAATAACATATTTTTTGGCCCGACCCGTGATTCGAACCCAAGATTTCATGATCAGCAGTCTCGCTACTACAACCACTAGACCAACGAGGCGGTCACCGCCGAAGCTATGGTTCGCACAGATGCCTGCGAGGTTGCTGTACTTCAGGAAGCGCCAAAGCCGTTGCAGAATTAACTGTCAATATTCCTGTTTAAAAAAGCGAGTTGAGATTATGAAAGCACTTAACTATCAAATCATTTCTATACCTGATTTAGATTCTATTCTGATTTTCAGAAGACCTGATTTTCCCATCTGCTTTGTTCTGAATAACGACTTTATTTTTATTAGGGGCGCCTAGTTAGTACCTATCCTTGCACATGTTTGCAAATTTCAACAATTCGTTGCTGTGAAAATATTAGAGCACCTAATTTTTAAACTTGGCACCTTATTAGCACCTAAAAAATCCCTAATTTTGTCTTTTTCTACATGAAAATTCCTGACTTTGCGTTTCTGACCAGACACAACTGTATTTTGACAGAAGCGGAATTTTTAATTGATTCTACATCACTTTATGCCTTATAAATAATTTATGTATAAATTTTCGCGGCTTTTTTTCTGAGATTGAGCCACCCCGGCGCACCTCAACTTATTGTGGCTCAGTATTAGAGGTATATGAGGGGGAAAGTGTCGGTATAGTAGCGCCATCTATTTACTGCTAAATAAATTAATAATGAGTAACTGATCAAATTAAATACAATTGTATTAAATACTTATTGTTGCAGCAATAAAAGATTGTGAGACCTAAAATATCCAGACCGGCGGTCACTGTCGGTATGATTTATCATCATTGACAATTTTAGCAAAATTACTAACAAAACTGTGCACACAAAACTGTGATTAAGAAAGAAGTTCTTTAGCTGAATATGTTGTGTGTCTAACGGCGAAGCAATATTAAACCCATTTTTTTGTATCAAGTCCGATATAAGTTATTGAAAGTTTAGTAATTTTAATCCATAATTGATAGAATAGTTCGTGATACCATTGAACCAGTCTGTTTTACTTTTAATTAGTTTGTAATTTTGTTAAGTTTGAAATTACATTCATATTTTCAGAAACTGCTCCGGTTTCATAGCTCACGTGAGTAAATAAACAGGCTCTTTCAAGAAAGTGTCTGCTATAAATACTAAAGAAAGCAAATTTTAAACATATTAAATAAAACTATTATTTACGGATTTTGTCGCGTTTAATTATCACTTTTAACTTATTTTTATTATTCCGACGTTTCGGGTGCTTTACAGCAACCATGGTCACGGGGGGACTGAGATGTTTGACGTCCCAATGTTATAGTTAGTCCGGCTACCTTCAGTTTTTTAAATATTAATTCTTGG
>DWHP01000440.1:0-20108 GCA_018247895.1 Parnassius honrathi
ATACTATGATTTTTACTTTTTAAATCGTTACTATTATTTTTTAATTAATTAAATAAAAGTACCGCGCGAGCGCTTGTCGAGTTTGGACCTGTGTCATTTTATTTCGCGCGCTTGCCGTGACGCTGCTGTTTTGTGCGTGCTTGAGCGTCGTCGACTACGCCCGCAGTTTTTGATAGCTGGAAGTATTTACTTTTGTACAGTATATTTTAATTAGTATAAAGTTCGCACATTATTATTATATCAGACAGTAACCTTATCATAGTTATTGTGATTGTAGCTGAGTTCTTCCAGAGTGTTCTTACCAGTCTGAATGGGGAAAAATAAATACAAGTATCAATGTGTCACTAAACTTAACAAAAGGAGTATCGTATCTCTGGAGAAACAATAATGGAGAATAAAAATATCTGCATGCTTGCCATATTGACCGGCCCAGTAAAAGTACTAAAAATCTACAAAGACGGCCAACTGGATACATATAATCGATTATTAACCAACATCGGTTAACAATAGGTTACTGTGAAACAATTAAAATATTTATGTGTACTTGTATCAACACTAAGGTTCATAAATAATGAAAAATGTATCGAATAAATTGTAATAAATTAATTAGATAACATAAAAATGACACACCAAAATTTTCCATCCACTGGACTCCTAAGAAAACTTGTATGATGGAAGATCAAGATCGTTAAGTCGCTATACTCACAGTATCATAGTACGAGCAAGTGAATAGTAAAGTAAAGTTAAGTAAAGTAAAGTTACAGCCTATATACGTCCCACTGCTGAGCACAGGCCACCCCTCATTTCTGAGAGTGAATAGATAATTATGAAATAAATTATCGCTCGCGTAGGTTGTCGCTCGCTCGGAGCGTAAAATACCTAAATTTGCGTAACGCCGAAATGTAAGAGGGCTCTTAACAAAGTTCAAAGGTTTAAGTACAATTTTTTTTCGTTTACTCGCAATGGTTGTTAAATTTTTTTTACAGATATCCTTAGCGTACTTAACGGCGATAAACCACAAGCAATTCGAGGAAGCGGAGCAACTAAAGGCTGCCTTGGAAGCGGCAGGGCTGCCCATTCCTGAGCCAAACCCTGACGCTGTTTTTCTTCGGCCGCCATTACCTGTGCAAAGAGCTCAACCTAACTGGCCTTTGTTGGCTGTTTCTAAGTAAGTATATTTATTTTTTAATTTTTGTAAAATTAAGGGTTCCCATTTTTTTTTTAGAGAATGAAAGTGACGAGCAAGCACAATCCACCTGATTGGAAGTAGATGCTGTAGCCCATAGGCGATGTCAGAAAACTAAGACGGAATGCCTTTTTTCCAGTAAAAAGTCTCTCGTTTCTCTACACTTATGATACGAAACACAGCAGCATTTTGCTGATATTTTACTCTGGTGTTATGTAAGAGCGTGGTCCTTCCCGGAGCTGCTTCAGTCGCTGATTTCGCAGAACCTACTACTGCGGATATTTTGCACGTCTCATAACGCAAAGCCTTTGAGGTAGTGCTTTACACCCAACATGTCAAGGTCAAGCAATTTTGTAGTCTTAAAATGCCTATATATATAAAATTTTATATATCCGGATGTCTGTACGCTGATTTAGTATTATTATTTCGGAACCACATGATCACGATACCTTCCGAAATAATTGACGTATCGAGACCGTGGTTGTTTTATTATCTTCATAATTACATCAAGTGGTTCCTTCCCAACTGGAAATGATTTTTTATTTTTTTTTATAAATGTACCTTCTACCTAGTAATTTCCATTTGATTTTTTAGCCCTTCATAGACAAGGGACAGATGTACCATACAGCTTATATCGATTTTATGCTCTGTGTAATCGATTTATTTTGGTAATTTATTTTTTCATTAAAATTAAGGTTGTGTTCTGATATACTCTGTGAACACTAATGTGTGACGGCAATTCAGTTTTAAAAATAACAATCATTCGTTGAAGGTGTTAAATCTTTGGGCGCTGTTATGTTTTTCGATCACGTGATCAAAGTACTGAATGCACCTTAACTGGCAAGGCCCAGTACTCAGAGTATAATAATGGTGGCGATTTATGACGTCATGTTTCCCAAAGGTGCTGGGCCAGTATGCTGGCAGTCCATAACGGAACGAATTTTTCATCAGTGAGAGCACTGAGCAGTGCTCGCAGTGTATATTGGAACACGACCAAAATGAAACGCTAATGAGTCGTGCATTTTTGGATTTTTCAATTTTAATTATTTATTCTATCATGCAGAGAACGTCTAAGCATGGCCCCTTCCATAGATCGTTGAGCGACTAAATTTCGTCATCCTACAAGCTGTTAAGGACAATTATACTTATAGTGGCGATTCGCCCGGCTTCGCCTTTATAAGGATACAAGTGTGTTTTAAAAAAATATTTGTTTTCAAGTCTTTCGGATACAAGTGGTAAAATTAAAAATTTTGCTCAGCCGTTTTGAATATAAATAATACGATAACATCATCAGTGTAGTCGGAAGTCGCTTAAATACGTATTGTTAAGGATAACTGAAAATCTTCTGGTCAGATCTTGATCAATCTCTTGATAAATTTATATAGGACCATACGAGAGGCACTAGCTTTAAAAAAAAAGATTTATTAAAATCGGTTTACCTAGTAAATAGTTCTGAGGTAATACTCTTCAAAAAATAAATTCGAATTGAGGACCTCCTCAATCCTCTCCTGGCATTACTCTATATCTGTTTGTAAAGTTTTATCACAATCAGTTAGCCATTCTGAACATTATGGACGGAGACCGACAGAATTGTTATTTATGCCTTAATAGTATGCAAGTAACCTCCTTAGTTTTATAGACGGCAGTTATTTTATTTTTATGTGTACAGATAATTAATTTATTGCTTGTGTTCAGGAGTTTCTTCGAGGTAGCGGGGGGAGCGCGGGCGGGAGGGGCAGAGGGCAGCGCGGTGGCGGCCGCCGGCATTGGAGACGAGCCGCTGGAGGCCGCCGGCGCCTGGGGGGACGAAGACGACGCCTTATTGGACAATAAGGTGCGTTCTGATCGTCTGTTCATATTCTTATCTAGCACATATATCTTCCATCATCTGTATAGATACGTTGTTTGTCCCATAATCGTTCTGCGATTACGATGAAACTTTGTTGAGTTATTCTGTGTGCTCCTGCGAAAGTGTCTGAAAAAAGATCAATGTTTGTTTGTGTGTTTGTTCATTTTCTATACGTTCCGTGTATGCGCCTCTGAATATTTTTGATAAAAGAAAGCATTACAACGCATGGTGGGTAACAATATGTGTTCAATAAAATAACAACGTAGATACCATATTCCACTGCTCGGTACTGTCTTTCATACTTAGAGGAGTTAAGGAAGTTCACCCATAGAATAATACAACCAGACAGCTGCGAACGCGAATTGATAAATTAAAAAAAGAGCGGAACAAATCAATGACAAGACGTATAAATTGCTTTTTAATTTATTGAATATCGTCAAAATATGTTTATATTACTCAGACATGTAATGTCTGAGTAATATAAACATATTTTGACATGTAATGTCTGAGTAATATAAACGTTACGAGACAATATTACGAGACAACATTACGAGACAACATTGCGAGACACCATTCCCCCTTCCCTCCGCACCTGAAACTTGCTTGACAGTGGAGCCATAAACCAGATCCGTTACTAAATTCACAATAGCTGATTTTGCTCGTTTTTCATGGCTACATCGACATACTCACACAGACCGTTGCGTTGGTGGAGTTGGAAGCCGCGCAAGAAAGCGCGGTATGATCTAGTGTCCTTATCTGAGAAGGAGGAGGTGGATGAGGTATCCTATTCCGAGGAGGGGCCACAATAGAACGGGGTGATGGGGCCAAGGATTTGTTCGAAAGTGTTTTCGTGGCTCTGCCAAAATGCGGATTTTTTTTATTATGAATAATTTTGCGCAAATTTTAAATTAAAGAGAAAATTTTCACATTTAATCTTGAATTTGTCGTCTATTATATCGAAATTGTTACTTCGATTTTGGGACAATGCTTAGTTCACCTTAAAGGATCTAGTTATTAAACCTAAAAACCGACTTTAAAAAGTAAAAAGTTAATACTAAGACAGCGTATCGAAGAATAAAAGACCCAATTTTAGAAGCTATTAAATTATTCTTCTTGTTTTTTAGGAGGAGGGTGAAGAGCCAATGGAGGACGCGTGCGATGACGGAGGCTGGGATGTGGGAGATGAAGACCTGGAACTACCGGAGGAATTGGCCCCTGTTTCTGGTAATACCCATATTATATCGTATACTTTCCAAAATAGACTGACACAAGGATTAGGAAACCCAAAAAATTTGAGAGGTTTTCAGTTTTAATACATATTTTTATATGTTTTTATTAATTACTTAATGAAGTTATTTTGAATTTTGCAATTTTATGGTCGAAATAGATACGATAATTTGCAGACGGCTACATACTTATTAAATTATCCGGGTACTGTATCGGAAGATCACGAACAATTATACTTTTAACGTGTGATCAACTAGAGAAATCTCAAGATCTCATAGCTTTCAACAGCTAGCGCTATAACTATTATGTATTATGCTGGATGTTAAAAGTTTCGAGTATATGTTAGCGTACATTGAACAGCAAAATGCTTGGGCAATTTTCACAAAAAAAAAGATAGTAAACTCATATAGTTTGTGTTTACGTATGTGCTTCTAGGCCACTCGGGCGGCTGTGAATACGTTGAAACATGGTCGAATATTTTCGAGCACACGCGTGCAACCACGCTTGTTCACATTCGCCGCCGCATTCAATCAGAATGGTAGTCAAATCAGTGAAAAATTGTTGCAAATTTTAAAAAATCACAAAAATTTCGAATACTCTGAGTTTTAGGTGATAACAGCGCGTGTGGATATCTGCTGGACTGTTCAAGTAGCAGTGCGTATACTCACGCGACCGCTGTTGTTGCCAAGTGTTCGCGCGACGGATTTTTACTCTTAGTGTGCTTAAAATGCTCGAAGCAAAGTACATGCTTCGAGCATTTTACTGCTCAATGTGCACTGACCTTAATACATCCGTGGCATCCTGTCTGACGTTGGTTGGAGATTATAATGGGTGTAAATTTGCTATAGTAGCATTTAAAAACAATTCTATGGTTTCAACTATAACTTTTAGATTTTAATTAATTCATTTATTTAATGCAAATTTTTGTTTTTATTTTTTATAAAATATCCGTTCACATGTTACTTTTTTCCAGACAGTAAGAAATGTCATCCAGTATATATACTACTCGTGCGGTTAAATAATGGAACTGAAAATGGCGACACCCTTCGCTCGCACACTGTCGCTATCTATACTCACACCCACCGGTAGAGACTACAAAAAACTTCGTTGCGATATGCGTTTTTCGTACGTGCTATAACTTCAGTCCGGCTTGTCATTGGCATAAATGGTAACAAAATGCCATAAACTAAAAAAATATCCTGGTTTTGAAAATTTGTGAGCTAGAAATGTTTTGAGAGTTTTTTACATAATTATTGTTGATTTTGTTATTACTAAAAACGTAGTAACTGTACTGTAAAGCGTTGTTAGTTATTTTGTTTTAGTTGACCGTTTCGTTATTTTGTTTCTCTTTTATTATTTTAACTACATTCTGTTAACAATGGAGCATAAACGCGGGAATGTAATAAAGTTTTTTGAGGAAGAGAGAAATCTGGAACATTATCCAGTGATAATGTGATAACTTATCATCCATTGCAATATAGTAATTTAATATAGTAATACATGGGCGGGTACGGCAACAGAATTGTCACTTGAATTAAAAAAGATGATGAGTACCAAGTTTTTCTAGTAGCTATAACGGATAGCTACATGGTTCGAACAGACTGTGTATAATAAAATAATAAATCACCAATATTTTATTCGCTATTCAATATTCATTTTGTCAAGCTTTGTCCGTTCTTAGGGTTACGTACCCATAGTGTGCCCCGTATCTTACTGTTACATCCTATTAAAATCCACTACTGAATAAGTCTCCCCTATAGATTGCCTCATATGGGGGATTTTGCCATAGTTGTCACACTTTGCAAGCGGGTTAGCAACTTCAGTTTTTTATTTTTAGTCGTTATTAGGAAGATGCTGCTGCCCATCTACTGGTTTGTTCCCCCTGTCGCCTCTTACGACACCCACGTGGTGATATGGGATAGTAGATATTCTTACACTACCACTACCCTGGGGAGTGCCCAATGGAACCCTATTACTGCATCTCTCTGTTTTTTTGTCACAGGGCTGTAACCATTTAATTATTAGTAACTATAATGGTCACTTTAACGGCAAATAATGAAACGAATGAAATGTTAAAGCCCAAGGGAGTCTTCTTCTAGTATCTTAAAAATGGTAATACCATCATTGAATCTATTTTTTTTTTTCTAATTATCACTATAATAATACCAAACACTCTATACTTAAATAACAAAACATGAAGACAAGATAAACAGTGATATACTTGGTGACAAGGAACCCAAGGAGATGGATTATTGTACACGCAGGTTCTGAAAATAGATTTTTGAAGGGTGCTGAGTTGATTTTTAAGGCCAAAACCAAAAAGGGCAATTATGGTAATTAAAACTAAGGTAATTGTTATATGATGAAATGAATAGGCAACATTTCACAAAATATATTGAGGAAAAATTAATCCCAAACATACCTCCAAATAGCATCGTGGAGTTTTTTTTAATTTAATACGATCGTCACATAGGAACATTTAAGTAATAAGTAAGTAAACCACCATCGGTAGCAAACCGAAAAGGTGAGATATAAAATTGGTTACGCGAAAGTGGTATACATTATGACGGTTCTTGGACAATATGAGCTTTTAAAATTAATTAAAAAAATACAAGCCAGAGAAAGATTACACTATAGATAAATTACCAGCTAATCACGGCCATGAAACATTAAGATTACCACCATATAACTGTGATCTAAACCCGATAGAATAAATGTGGAATTTGGTAAAACAAAGAGTGCTCGAAAGGAACGTCTATCAGCTAGGAAAAAATAGAAGTATTAGCGCAATAGCAATAGCCTCAATTACAGCCGTGGATTTGAAAAAAGAAGTTAATCACATAAAAAATTGAAAAATGATTATTGGACGAGGGAGGTAACGAATGAAAATGACTTTGGAGAGTTTATAATTAATGTTGGGCTGAAAAGCGATTGTGATAGCGATAGCTGCTCCGATTCAAACAATGATCATGAAGATAACAATGGGATGTCCGGAATCAATTCTGATGAAGGTTCAAGTAAAAAAAAGTGAAGTTACAGCCTATATACGTCCCACTGCTGGGCACAGGCCTCCGCTCATTTCTGAGAGGGTTTAGAGCAAGGAATTGTCCGCCGCGCTGCCCCAATGCGTGTTGGGGAACTTCACATGTCTTCGAAATATTTTTTTTTCTTATTTCTCTGACATGCAGGTTTCCTCACGATGTTTTCCTTCACCGCCGAGCACGTGGTAAATCAGCACTTAAAACTGCATTCAACAATTTCCGGTTTGCTCGCGTACTGTGAAATTTACACCGAGCGCTAACCATCTGAGCTACCACGGCTCTTAAATGGGGATAATTTTCTTAAAATATTGTTTTAAATCTTTCGTAATTCATTTTATCTGTGAACTTTAATTAATATTATTAAAATTGTGTAAATGTAATCGTTGTGACTTCGGAACAGTCCCGATATAATATTATTTTCCTAAGTGTTTTCTATTGAGACCAATGCAGCTAAGACCGACGAAGCCGTAAGAGCCGCATAGGCGAACAGCACCAATATCATCGGAACCAGAAAATTATTTTCTACGCTCCCGCCTCCCATATATATGCACTAATCAAGAATGGTGCGCCACCTATCGCCAAGAAAAATAAGAATCAAGATAGCCGCGTACGCATAAACTTTGTTCGTTACAATTCTTCGTGTCTATTATACACATTAGAACTTCAGCACAAATATTTAGACTTCACCACAAACCCGAGGAGTGCTCCAATCTTGTGGGTATTCTTGCCTTATCTACCCAGTTCTAAAGCTATTTTCGTTCATCATCATTGGGATCATCGGGTTAGCCAGCGCTTGGTCTAGTTGTTCTCTGATTTCCAAAAGCACCCACGGAGCTCTTTGTGAAACATTCAAGCCTTAACAGTAATAATAAGTCAAGTAACAGCCTTATACGTCCCACTGCTGATCACAGGCCTCCCTTACACACAGGCCACAGGTCTACCTTATCTAAGAGGATTTTTTAATTTCTCAGCCATTCAAGTTACCTCACAATATTTCACTTCCGAGAACGTGACAATCAATTTCAGTTAACAATTTCATTGCTGTCGGTGGAGATAGAACCTGGGTTGCTCGCGTACTGCGTAATTTGCGATGAGCTTTTAGCCCCTGAGCTACCACTGCTCTTGTTTCATGAGATTAAAATTAATCAAAAAAAAATTGGTATTTATTAAAATCTTGTCGTACTAAAGCACCAATCTGTTAAAAGTATGCTGAATTAGAAAATTCCAAATCTCTTGCCTCTAACTTTTCGTTTGGAACAATTCTAAACTTGTAAAATTAATGAGTTTATTTTCTTGAACTTGTTTACTTCCTTATTGAGATTGTTAATAAGATTTAACCTTATTATGGAGATAAATTTGTATTAAACGAAATTTATAAAAAATATGTAAAGCCTATTAAAGAGATTAATTTTTTTATCAAGTAAAAGCTGTTTATAAAGTTTTAGTATAGAAATAAAGAATATATCACCGACAATAATCCGTGAAGGAAAGTCGATCTCCTCATAATATTTCTGTTTGTGTGTTTGATTGTTCAATATAACATATTGTACATTATTATTTTAAAAAATCACGCTGGGTGTGTTACTCGTTACTCCCAAGCCAACGGTTTTTCCGAACCAATGTTAGAAGTATAAATACGACTTTCAACAAATATTCTTGTAATCTATATTTAATAAAATATTATTTTGTATTTTATTCTTAATGAAACGAATTTGGAAGTATATTAAAAATTTTAAACAAGTAAATTAAACATAATAAAATTTGTGGGCTCATTTTATTTTATTTAGGTTTACTCATCGATTTTTTCCTTTAGTTCAATAATTTTAATTTCTGTAACAAATAACATTTTCACCCGGCGTATTATCGCAACGGAAGAAATAATTGTACAAATTTTGCTTAAAGTTTGAAAAAGTTATATTGATTAATTATGAATAATGATACATTCACTGAAATTGAATGATATAAGACTTTCAAATAAATTTGTCTGTACGATACGCGTGCCACCTAGTGTAAGTTAATTGTACTGCCATGCCATATGCCATGCTATATACATATGCCAATAACCTTCGCGCAAGCCCAAACATAAGCCGACAAAGTTTTAGCGTAATCTGATGAACTTTATGGCAGCGCATAAAATACGAACAAACAAACATTTGTTTTTATATTTACTATTAGTCAGTGCTTGAAAACCTCACTTGATAATAAGTGGTAACGTAACCAAAGTGTGCACTCGCTTACGGTAAAAAAAACCTATCTACTCTTATCTTGACCGTTTTGACATCCTCATTTTTGGCCATAAAAGCTATAAACTCTTCAAGATTTTAATGACATAAATCGTTCTTACTTTCGCAGATTTGATAACGAAGCGGTATTGTTAAAATTTAAATACAAACTACGAGGGCGACACTGATAGTTTTTAGAACTGGTCACTTGTAACCGATATAATAAAAAAATATGTTAAAATTTTGAAAACAGAACTCTTTGCCAATATTATTGTGTACGTATTTTATTAATTGATCATTTGATTACGATTTAACGGCAAATTGAATATTGTCTGTATCACGCTTTGACTAGAGAAGAAAGAAGTATCGCGTCATTCACGTCAGCATGAATTTAACGCAAAAAAATTTTCGTACAATGATTTTTTATGACTTTCGATGTCGTTTAAGTCAACAAGAAAGTTACGATAGACTTCGATTGGCCTTTCACGATGAAACCTCATATCGTGCCACTGTTTAATGAGTTTATACGTGGTCGCACTAATATCACCGATAATCTGCGTGAGGGACGGCCTTCTACGGCGACGACTGAAGATAACATCAGTGTGTCAGAAACTAACAAAATAGTAACTTGTAAGCGGATTCGCACAAGCTTAGACATCGGTATGAGTCAAGTGCACAAAATCCTCCATGAACATTTAGCGATCAGGAAGCTTTATGCCCGGTGGATACCTCATAATTTGACAGAGGCTCAAAAACTCCGTAGTGTTTATTGATGACGTAAAATGGTTCAAAGATTTAACGGAGATGACTCAAATGCTGTGTTCGACATACTCACGGGTGACCAAAACTGGATTTATTGTTATGATCCTGAAACTAACGGACAGTCTGCTGTCTGGGTGTTTCCTTCCAAGGAGTCGCAAACTTAAGTGAAGAGAGGTCGAAGCGTGGGAAAAAAGCTGGTGGCCTCGTTCTTCGGAAGGACAGGTCATTACGCAACAATTGTTTTACAGAATCGAAAAACAATTACTGCAGAGTGGTACATTAACAATTGTTTGATTTTTTTTCACGATAAGTGTATCGTGGAAAAAAATCGGGAGAAACGACTTCGCAGTAGTATCCTCATTCACCACAACAGCACCTCGTCACACACCGCAAGCAAACAATCGACTATTTGGTGACATCAGACGAGGAATTACTGGGTTACGCCCTATAGCCCCAACCTCGCACCTTGCTATTCTTATTTATTTCCGAAAATAAAAGAAAATTTTCGAGGAAAACGTTTTATGGATGCCGAGGGAGCAGTGGCTGCGTTTCAAAATGCCGTCAAAGAAACCCCTAAGGATGAGTGGGCAAAGTGCTTTTCTCAGTGGTTCCACTATTTAGAAAAGCTAATAACTTGCTAGTTTGTTCAGTTTTTAATTTTCTAAGAACTTAAAGTGTCACTCTCGTACAATATACACAAAGTATAATCTGTTTATTGCTTGAGATTTTATGTCAACAAACTGTAGTGAAATTAAATGATGCTTAGAATATATTCGCAAATAAAAAATATTAAATGTAAATAAATGCAAAAAGATTTTTTACACTCACATTCAATGTTTCATTATCATGCTTTACTGATATTCAATGTTAACCGAAAAACTGAGACCGCCATTAAAGTATATGCTTTAGACAAGGTTTTATAATTTGTTTCATGCGAATAACTGAACGTTCAATGCTTAAATATTGAAATATATTGAATTTGCTTTGCCTAATGTAAAAAACGCTCTAATGCTATGACCTTACAGAGTGCGAAATTGGGCTTTATTAAAAAACTGCATTTTTGGGAATCACTGTATTTTGGATTGCAATGGGGTCCATATATACATAAAAACTTTAGCTAAGATTTGTCAACTAACGGATGGAGCTACTGTTAGGTTAGTTTAGTTATTTTACAGCGAAATGTCTTATGTTTTTTTAATTGTAGGGACAGCTGAGCTGAAGAAAGTTTTTATTTTCCCAAAAAGGACTGCCATCAAATGCAAACTGATTTAACCGCTTTGTCAGCTTATTATACTACTAATTATACTACTAACAACATAACAATCAATATTGATAAATGCGAATGTATTAGCTTCACACGTAAAAAAAAACCCTATTTCATTCTCTTACAATTTTAACGGTATTCCAATAGAAAGAACATCTACTGTTAGAGATTTAGGAGTTCATTTCGACAATAAAATGCTTTTATCAGAGCATGTTGACGAAATTGTTAACAAGGCTTTTAAAAATCTTGGATTTGTGATGAGAACTTGCAAGCCTTTTAAAGATATTAATACCCTTAAAATTATGTATAATGCTTATGTTCGCAGTATATTAGAATATGCCAGTCCAATTTGGTCACCCCAATACGCTATTTATAAAGATCGTATAGAACGCATACAGGAAAAATTCATCAATTATCTAAATTATCGTTTTTTCAAACCACCACTTGTAACCTATGAAAATACTTGTCAATCTTATAATTTATTGACACTCGAAAACAGACGTAAATTAATGGACGTATGTTTTTTGTATGATATTGTCCGTGGACAGGTAGACTGCCCTGAGTTGGTGGCGAGCATAACATACAACGTACCGTCGCGTCGTGTCCGCCGTCGGCCGCCCCCTTTATTGCATGTGCCGTTTGCTGGCACCAATTATGCACGTAATGCGCCTATAAACCGATTGCTCAGGACATACAATGAGATCTTTAGTGATATAGATCTTTTTGTTTTTAGTAAACCAGCCTTTAAAGCTAAAGCTCTTAAAATCCTAAATGAGGTGCAAAATGAGTAAATCATTTTGATTTGCTTAATCATGATGATCATTATTATTGCAGCCCTTCACAGGTCCACTGCTGTACGTGGACCTACCCCAGGGAATGCCACGGGGCACGATTCTGAGCCGCATGCGTTCGTCGACTTCCTATAGGTATGTCTTACCGGGTCTTTACTCCATATAGTGGGACTCCCTACACAAAAATAAATAAATAATAATGAACATAAATCAATTCTACGATAATATGAAAATGAATTCATACTTTGCATCATTTAGTATAATCATTTCTTACTTGATTGTTGAGTGTAAATTTGACATAAGTGTAACGGTTTAGAAAAAATAAATAAATAAACAGGTGTAATATTTCATATTTTAAATTAAATTACATAAAAGAATGTTAATATCTGGCTGCATTTAAAAGTTTAGCAGTGAAATAAATAATACAAATTACTTCTACATACACATATACAAAAGTGTAATTAGTATAAACATTTAGTTACATATTGGATTAGTACATACATATTATATTCAATCCTTTAATAGGCCTTACATTTAAGCTGTATACTTTAAGTCCTTAAAATTGTTAAATCGCTGTTGGTTTTTTTTTTTAAATAACAAAAGAAAATTTTTGGATAAACTTTAAAAGTAAAACATTTTTACGTGGTAGAGCCATGCTGCATTTATATTCTTAGTATAGTTGTAACACGAATCAGTCGGCTCGCCCGGGGAAGGACCACGCTCTCACAGAATACCGGCGTAGAATAGTAGCTTAATGCTGCTATATTTCGTATGGTGAGTGTAGAGAACCTGAGACGAGACCTCACGGGTGACAACGCATCTACATTTTGAGTCGTAATCGAGGATAGATGCAAATGTCTATGGGCTACAGCAACCGCTTACCATCAGGTGGACTGTATGCTCACTTGTCACACTTATCCTATAAAAATTAAAATGAAGCGCAATAAAATTTAACGCAATGAGGTATTATGTATAAAATCAGAGCATCATAGTTAGCATCATCATGATTAAAGCCTTTCACAAGTCAACCGTCGCGAAACGCGCTCCATTTAGGAATGCCGCACATATATCAAATTGGAATAACACTGAGATTTTCGAAAAATAATGCTTAACATCTATTTTAGAGTATAGTACCAAAGAATAATTATCATAATTTTCTTAATTGATTACTTTTCTCTCGATTAAAAAAATAAAAAGTCGACTTTGAAAATTAATAATTTAAATTGAAAATAGCTACTTGGCTAAAATCCTGATGATCTTCGAACAGCTGGTTACCACCGCTGAAAAACCTGCTTTTAAATTAAAAAAAATGAAAACGAACCCAAAACGGTTCGCCTGTTTAGAAGCTACGGTGCCAGAGACGGGCACACGGACAGACACACGGACAGACACACATAGATTTCAAACGGGGCTTCGTCGGGGGTTAAACAGAAAAAGTCCGCAAAATAGTTCAGAGTTCTTCCTCACTCTTTATTAGCACGCACTTCAGAACCTATATATGTGGAAGTAGGCATTATTTTACTATTTTTAGTTTTTGAAGTCAAAAGTTTATTATTTTACCTCTTTAAATGCTCCCGTATTTTGAATGACATGTCGCTTTATTTTTTCACCCTTTAGGATGGAGTTTAATATTCAAATTTATATGAAACTGTCTTTTAAATACCAATATAACTTATTCAATAAAAAAAATTAGTAAACATGGTTCATAATTAAAAATGTTATATCGATCTAGAACCTTCTTATTTTTTGAGGTCGGGTAAAATAAAGCTGAATATTCTTCTTGTGGAAGTGCAATTTTGCATTGTCCCATTGAGAGAGCTCATCTCGTTGGCTTGCTAGATCTTTATCTAACAATATCTGTATAATAGCACTACTTCTTGGTTATTTTTTTTACTGTTTCCATTTTTGTACTGTCATTGTCTATAATATACAACGTCATTATATTCTAAAATTGTACCTGGTTGCTGCATTTTTAAAGCAAGACAAACATTTTAATACAATAAAAACGATTATGTTTGGTCTCGTTGACAATAATACGGATGAAATTAGCATTTTGAACTATGTATATATGTATGTACAGCTTTTATAGCATTACTATATTTGAGTTCACCAGTGAGAGACGGCTTCCTCGTGCAGTGACTCAGAAATAAGTTACGCACTAAGGACCGCGGGTTCAAATCCCGCACGTAACAAATATTTATTACCGTTACCTTTACAGCCTAATAAAGGCCACTGCTAAGCATAGGCCTCCCCCATGGATTGCCTCCTGCTGCTGCCCATCTCCTGATTTGTTTCCATCTGCTGCCTCTTATGACACCAACGCGATGATATTCTTACATTGCAACTAATTCTTACACGGCCTCCTGACTGATCTTTCTATTCCATTTATTCAACTCATGGCTAATGGAAGTCCGTAGTCTCTGCTTACCCTTTAGGTTGACAGGCGTGAGAGTTATATATGATTAAAACAAATTATAATATAATGTTTTATATAATTAGGTATGAAAACATTTAGAAACAGCATGGTAGTGATTACCGCTTTCCCGGGGGTTATTATCAACCATGTACTCTTCAGTATTGTAATAAATAACCCTTACTAAACAATTAAACATTTTAAATTTTTTGATTTTTTTATAGAATAAGTGTGACAAACGAGCACACAGTCTACCTGATGGTAAGTGGATGCTGTGGCCTATAAACATCATCATCATTTAACCTCAATTAAGAATCAAAACGCGGATGCGTTGACACCCCTGAGGACAAAGAGGGAATGCATCGTTTTCAATAAAAAAGGGTCTCCAGGTTTCTACACGAAACACAATAGTATTAAGCTGCTATTTTTCGGTGGTGTTCTATGATAGCATGATCCTTCTCCGGTCTAGTCGAGGAAGGGCCACGCTCTACCTCACGCTAATACCACCGTAAAATAGCAGTTTAATAGATAGATAAGATCTGCACTTTTTTGGCACTTTACGGATACGTTGCCCAATAAGGGAATTACGGACTCTTTGGAGTCGAGTAACTGGTGTAACTAATTTGTGCTTGTTCCTAGTATTTTCAGTATGTACTTAACTATTTGAAGGCTATAGAAAACCAATTGTACAATATAAATACACGCTGTGGGGTTTACCACCTTTCTAAGAGGTGACAACGCACGGTCTACGGTAGCCAGTTACAATCAGTTAGGTCGACTTCGTCCTAGTGGATCTCTCAAAACCAACATTCCTTCCTTGAAACGATACTGCACTTTATGACGTTACAACGACGGTTGAATTTTGATTAAGCCCGAACAATTTTCACGAAGTCGTTTTAATGGTACTAAATAACAGACTGTAAATGATAATGTATAAATAATAACACATTTTTTGTTAGGTTTAGTTTTATATTCTTGAATAATTTGTTTTTAGTTTTAGGGTTCCACTGTCATACAAGAAACCCTTCGAAAATAAAAAATCATGTTCAATACGAATTATTTGTAATCTATCATCATCATCATCATTATCATTACAGCTCTTCACAAATCCACTGCTAAACATAGGCTTTCCCCAGCAGTACCATAATTATGGCTCTGAGCCACCTGCAAATATCGACTTCCTGCATGTCTTACCAGGTCATCACTCCATCTAGCGGGGGGCTGACTCCTTCTACTATACTTTTATATTACTACCATTTTTTACAAAAACTTACATTTAAGTTTGACACATTTTATAAAGAACACAAAAGACCCACTCGCGTTCATCCATCCGTAAATCCTCGCCGCGATCACACGCCATGCGTCCGTTGTCTTAGTACTTTTATATCTCACGATTTTTTGACGGCTTAGTTGATCTAGTGACCGTATAGGCGACTGCTGATCTCGAGGTCCCGGGTTCGAATCACGGGTCAGGCCGAAATAACTCATTGGGTGTTTTCGTTAGAAATTCCCCCGGAGTCAATAAGTAATGATGGCTTTACACCCCCGTCTTGTCGGATTACCGTTCCATCGGACTATGAGAGTGAGGAAAGAGAGGGTACACCTGTGCTCACGTATACACATATGCACTATAATTCTGTACTGCGCAGATGGCTAGTCTCCGTCGAGACGGCCGCCGTGACGGCCGCCGTGACCGAAATTCGGTCTGAAAGACATTATTATTGTCTCACGATATTTAGACGTTATTATCTTTACATACTAGTCACCGCAAAGGTTTCGGATTAAAAGATAAAAATGCCAATCCTTTTCCCTTTTCAATCCTACGTAATTCGAATTTTATGAACTGTAATCGAAATTCAATTCTTGAATAAAATAGCAATATGACAGATAGTGTTTTTTAATCAACGGTAATTTATTATCGGCCTTATTTTAGGCCAGCAATTTTGCGACGCTTTTTAATTTTAGAATAAGTTGATTTATTCATCCAATAATGATTTCGTAGCTCATTTCTAAGTATACTTTTGAATACATATAGCATATAAAAACAAAATCTTTATTGTAATTTATTTATACATTATACGAGGATGACTGGCAAGCTTACGGCCCATGATGTAAATGCCTACATCAGTTTAGTTACCAGATTTAAACAAAGGAAACTACAAATGTGTCATCCCCTGAGAACTAAGATAAGTTGACTTACATCCCGTTGTATTATGGCGTTCCCTTATATTTCTATCAAGAAACAGCAGTGAGCATACTCCCGCTTGGTGATAGAACACAGTTGCGGCAAAAAACCTGGAGTTTCATTCAATAGTTAGCAGCATTACACAAAATACGTGTGAAGTTGACGTTTGTGGAGGATTTTATGACACTTTCTTACGCGCAAATAACATATATGTATCTGAAATTTTAATATTGTTTTAATACGAGATTCAATTTTTTAGTAACTATATCTAGTTCTAAGCTTCCAGTTTTCAAATTGTATACGACGTTACTTATTTATTTACTTTGCGTACTCGATTATAAGAGTCGGCCTAATTGAAGGAATAGTTTCTCAAAGTCGTGTCGTTATCCTCTCCTAAATTGCTTACGTTAGGAAAATGACTTCGATCAATAACACTCATACAATTTTGTGCTGTAAAATAAAGCGGGTAAATGTAATTTTAGTATAAAGAGTTGTAATCGTCACACAAATCGAATTATAAATCTATTAACACATCAGGTAAGTTATTGAAACAACAAAATTTCCCAAGTAACGCCTACGACACGATAAAAATCGTATCATCTAAACATCTGCTTAAGGAGTGGGCATCGAAGCATGAATTCTTCGCCGCTATCGGCAAAGTCCTCGGCTACGTTCAAGGTCACTGTGCGAAGAGGAAGAGATAAGACCTAAGGAGGTAATGCCATCTCCCTCTAAGAAACCGTTGTAAAACGGAAATTTTTAATATTATCTTTTGTACGGGTTCCGGCTCCAGGAACTTATTTTAGCCAGTCACAAAATGGGACAATATTTTTGTAATATGCACAGGTAAAATCAGAGCATATACGTATTTTTTTATAGAATAGGGTGACAAACGAGCACACAGGCCACCTGATGGTAAGTGGTTGCTGTGGCCCGTAGACATCTACATCTATTTCCGATTACGAATCAAAATGCAGATGCGTTGTCACCCGTCAGGACTAAGATGGCATGCCTCGTTTCCAGTAAAAACGTTATCCGGTTCTCTACACTCATCAAACGAAACACAGCAACATGAAGCTACTATTTTACGCTGGTATTCTGTGAGAGCGTGGTACTTCCCCTGTAAAACCGACCCATTAGTGCTACAACTATACTACTTATATAACTTCAGCATGGCTCTACCACGTAGAAAATTGCTATATTATTGTGGTATAACTAAGCTGCTGCTATAAATTATGGTTGTAGTACGAATGGGTTGACTTAACCGAGGTAGAACCTCGCTCTTATGGAATACCAGCGTAAAGTAGCATCTTAATACTGCTGTGTTTTGTATGATGATTGTGAAGAACTGAAGCCTTATTTTACTGAATGTGAGTAATTACATCTTATTACACAGGGTCGATAACGTTTCTACATTTTGATTCTTATTCGAAAATAGATGTAGAGAAAATAGTGTACTATAGACAATAGGCAATATGTACTGAACATCAGGTGGATTGTGTGCTCGTTTGACACCTTCATTCCTTACAAAAATCTCTCATTACAATGAAATACTCTGTGCTTGTTACTTTAGACTTATAATTTAAAAAAAAACTGCCGTTTTCAAACCATTTGCCCAGCGTAGAGGTTATGACAAAAATCTTCTCTATGATATTATCTATGGGAGAGGCCTTCAGCAGTTCAGCAGTGGACTTTTAATAGACATGTATTCAATGAATAAAATGGAGTTTTAAAATATGCAGACCTAGTCGTAATCACACTCATTTTAACTACATTTATATTTAATTAAGAATCAAAACGCAAATTATCTGTCACCCTAATGACTAAGATGAATTTCCTCGTTTGCGGTAAAAAGAGTCTATATTATGTTTAAAACTGTTATTGTAGTTATCATTTGAAATTAACCTACGACCCTACAATAGCACAAAAAACATAACTTTTTTACTTCAAAGAGGGTGCCAAGTTAAGTCTTTGTGCTCACTGGCGCGTGATTCCGTGAAACATACCTTTTGTGTGGAGTGAAGTGTACAGACAGGTTTATAATGCACTGTTGGTATTTTTTTAAGAGAGCCTTTTTAATTTAATAAGGAACATAAAAAAAGTGCTCAAGTTGGGTAATTATTATAATTAAATTTAATTAATAGAATCAGACTTTACTATGCGGAAATCCATTATATTAAACATTTAAAAAAGCTGTGATTTGAGTCATACTATAAAATGATTTTACCTGTAGTATATTGTGTGTAGATTCATACGCACAGTTTGAAGAGCATCTCTCACCGTCCTTCAATTGTTTACACTATATCGAGACTCTGCCATATATAGATATAGTTTAGACTCTACCGATTAGATATCTTAATGGTTAACGACCAGGGAGTCCTGAGATGCCTGTAGTGGCACACGCGTCGTATTATCGACGATGGTGTCTTTTCAAGTGTAGTGGAGTTTGAAGTAGTGTTGGTGGGATTAGTGGTGACGAGATAGTGCACGAAATTGAGGGCGGGCGGGAAGTGACTTTAATAGTTATGTTTCAGTCTTAGTCTCTGTCTATCTCATAGTAAGTGTCTACTGCAGTCCATCGACGTCTGCAGTCAACTTCCAACGAAGAACGCTACAGATGCGTTGTCACTTCTGAGGACTAAGATAACGGGTGATCATGAGCTGAGAGCCACGCTGCAGCTATGTAATCCCTTAGCTAGGGTTGCCACCTTTTTTGAACAAATATAGTAATTTTAAAAAAAAGGATGCAAAAATGTAGTACTCTTGACGAATTCCGCAGATAAAAAGAACACATTTATATTTAACCTTTTTCTGTATGCACTTAATACAGATATGAATGTATTTTCCATATATATTTGTTACCGCTCTTTGCTTTGATCATCAATAATCTAACCATCTTACCTTCTAACTTGCCTTAAAAATAATTGTGGGAGTCCGAGCAATTTAGATTCATATTAAAATATTCTTTCAATTTTACATACATGATGGAAAAAATTCTTTTCGTAAAACATACTTGTTCCAGACTTCCAATCACAGTAAATATAACAAAACCACAGCTTATTTAGGGATAAAAATGTAGTATTTTTCGAACTATACTATTTTTCTAGTACAATTGGCTGAAATATAGTACGATACTATATATTATATTATGGATACTATATATTATAT
>DWHP01000441.1:0-20095 GCA_018247895.1 Parnassius honrathi
CTTGCAAGCTTATATTGTAATAAAATCGTTTATTTCTTGTTAGCCATTTATATTATGATATCCGGCTTCCATTGTCGCTAGCTGCGGGCGTCCCGACGTCGCCGTCACGGACTGCTTGGTTCCACTGTGGCAAGTAAATCTAGTAAACTAAAAACAAAGGGGTTTTCTTTTAGGAAAATGATATAAAAAACATAAATTCCATTACAAATTGAAATGTGATATTACGTTATATATTAGCCATTGAGGTATTATTATACGCTAGTAATAAAATAATATATTACTAGCATATAATAATACCTCAATTAAATATCATATTATCTAAAATATCATCAAACTATAGTTCGATGATATTAGCGCACTACACTCTTCAACCCAGAATTAGAGAGACGGAATCCTGGACAAAAAATAATACTAAATAACATTACACAGCACTCACGCCTGTCATTTAGAGGTGCGCAGAGACTACGAACTTCCATTTGGCACGATACTCTCTCACCACCTTTACATACATGCTGGTCGGTTAAGGGAGTAAGTACCCTTAACGACGAACATGTATGCGCAGGTCTTCTACCTATTAAATATTTTTTATATTTTATTTTCAATATAACGCTAATTTAGTCGATAAATTTTGGTCTAGGGCGTCCCAAGCCGACTTTGTCGTTTACTTTTGCAACATAAATTTGCACTAAATATTAAATTAATAAAATTTTAACATTTATACAAGATTGTAAAAAAGCCATAGTAACTCGGGAGCTATATGGTCGATGTAAATTTCATAGTACGTGAGTAACCCGATCCCCGTCTTGCGGTGCCCGCCGGCACTAATAAAATTATTAATTTCAATTCTAAGTGTTGATTAGCCACTTGTTCGATGGTGAAGAAGAACATTGTAACGGAATCTGCACATTAGAAAAATAAAACAAAAATTTGGAAGACACGTTAAGTTTGCAACACGAAATGGGCGGCGATGGACACATCCTTGTCCTCTATAAGGCCTAATAGGGAGAGTTTTGCCATGATTGCGACCTTCGGTAGACGGGTTAGCAAACGTAGTTATTTATGATACTAAGATGTTGTCAGGAACATGCTGTTGCCCATCTCCTGGGTCATTTTCCCTTTATCATGTCTAACGAGACCCATAAGACGGATATGGAGTAGTAGTATATTCTTGACCCGTACATGGTTAAAAAAAACTTAAACTGATAATACTATTTTATAATATTAGAAATTGTTAATATCAAAAGAATAGTATTATAAATTGTTAATATCAAAAAAATTATTATTCGAATTCAACCTACGATTCTATTGCTCGTCTTCATACCTATTAACTTCGAAACAGATATCGTTTTACGTACCTCCTAAACGTAAATTCGCTACGCAGCAGCAGTATATTCGGTAATAACGAAATAATATGTTTTGTGAGATAGAATTCATATTTCATAAGCAACGTTACGCATAAGATATTGCTAAGAAAATGGTACTTTTCTCTTTATTTCATAGTAAAGATAAAGGCGCCAGCCAATACGAGGGGGCTAACTGACACGATGTCAGCCTCCTCTAGATTCATGATTCCCTAGCATTTGCGTCACATAATATTTCACGGCCGGTACGAGTGAATTTTATATGCATGAAGACAATCGGATTTTATTCCGACATATGGGGGGCAATTTGTTTTATTGCTTGATACCGTAGATGTTGTTGTTTTTTTTGGCCAAACACGTGCATGGAAATGAAATAGAAATATTAAAATAAATATTTAACTTATTCATGACGTCGCGTCATGTCAAATTTTTAATAGATATTAACTCAGGAGTTCATCACAACCGTCATAAAGATTATTAAATGCTATTACTAATTCAAAAGTGCATTCCAACTTCTATAAGAGTTATGGTGCCCATAAAAAGCTCATTTGCACTACGTTTTAATGATCGCTCCTCCGACGCGTTTTGAACTTTAAATTAAATACTATATTTTATCTTAATACCGTCATTGGGTACACGCCTCATACGACAAAAACATTCTTAAACTTAGAAAATCTTGCAATATCATATTAACATAACCACTTTGTTGAAAGGAGTCAAGATAATTTGTGGACAAACTTCGGCCTGTAATGCCTGCAAATTGCCGGTTGTGACTGTGTGAGACAACTGTTAGTTTTAATTAAACTGCTGGTTATGGTCGCAGAGAGTCCTCGAAACGAGAAAATTATTCTAATCTTATAAGCCTCTTTGTTTCCTGATCTTGTGGAAAACTAATATTAAACGGCGATTCTCGTAAAGCGCGGGACGTGTGTACATCTGGAACACGTACGTGAAAGCAGTTTAAATTGATTGGAATTAATAACATTGTAAGAACAATGTCTGTTTTATTAGAACAGACTCTCAAATTAACTTCAATAGTAACATTACTCGTGGAGTCTGCTCAATTTAATGAAAGTATAAAGAACGGACGAAATTGCCGGAACAAGATAATCTCCAGTTTCAATTTGAGAGACGACGAGACCGAGTGCCTTGGGAGAAGTATTTCATTAGATGTAAGATAGCAATCGCCTGCCTGTAAGATGGACACCTGTACCAAGGAGCATTTGTACCTTTGCTTATCGTTAAAATGGTTAATAACAAAATAGCAGCAGATAATATATAATAAGGTAATATATGCAGAAAGTAGTCGGATGCAGTTTTCTAGAAGGAAGACTATTTTCGGATTAGATTTATGATGGAATGTAATGATAATGATTTTATTGATGATTTTAGAGCGGTAAATGTGTTTCTAACTCACTTGATGAAAATCGACAATTCAAGCAAATGAACCTGCCGTAAATTATAAATAAGGAAAACTGTCAATGCATTATAACTAAACGAGCTTCCCTGTAAGCACTCAGGATACCGCCACACTTAACCCTTTAAGCCTTCAACAGCAACAATGCAGGCGCACACTATTTTCATTCATGGTTTGCGTGTCTTGCAGAAAGAATTTAGAAAGGTGGACTTAAAAAATCGGTAACATACAATATATAATGTTAGTATATCGCCAAGTAGTGGCGGCGCAAGAGAACTACGAGCCCATATCATCCCATTGTAGTCCGGTCAAAATAGACAAAAATAAGTCATAACTTAGCCAAAATTCGCATAGAGCTCAAAATTGGCAGAGACGTCAATTACATCATTATAAATAAAATGTCATAAATCCCCTTCAATCCTACTTCTGCAAAATTTTTTATTTAAGGTCAACCGTACAATGAGAATTTTTCTCTTTTTCTCGAAAATAGTAAGTTTTATCGTGAAAACAGGTGAGCCAAAAGTTGTAGATCATACAGTTCTCTACAAAAATGGTCCATACACTTTTTCTCTTACGATTCACCATTCGTGAGATATCGCGGTTTTAATAACTAGAAAATTCATATTTTACACAACATGTACACATTTCCGCACCACCTATGAGACAATGTACTTGGCGCATTTTTTTAACGTGGTTTCGCCAGTAGGTATACTCCACCATCTATTGTGCTACAGAGACTTTGATCAGATCGTTATCCAATTGATTTAAAAGAATGGTAATATTGCTAACGATCAAAGTGGAATAGGTTGTTTTATTTATAAGATAAGGTGACGAATGAGCACACTGTCCACCTGATGGTAAGTGGTTGCTGTGTCCCATAAACATCTACATCTATCCTCGATTACGAATCAAAATGCAGATGCGTCGTCACCCGTGAGGACTATGACGGAATGCCTCGTTTCTAGTAGTCGTAGATGTCGTACGAGAAAAAGCGGCTGGACCATTTTTCTAGAGAATTGTATGATCTACAACTTTTGTCTACCCTATTTTCTCGATAAAACTTACTGTTTTCAAGAAAAATGAAAAAAAAAACTTAATTTTGTACTTGTGTAACCCTGAATAATTTTTTTGCAGAAGTCGGATCGAAGGGGATTTTTGATATTTTATTTATAATGATGTATTTAACGTCTCTGCCAATTTTCAGCTCTATGCGAATTTTGGCTAAGTCAAATGTCTATTTTGACTTGACTATTGATGGAATAAGAGGCGAAAGAGAGACACTGAAACAGGAGAAAATGTTAACAACTCAAATTTTTGTATTTTGTTCTACAATAAATTATATTTTATATATTTTAATACCAATAAATATTTTCTCCCAATTTTTATTCTCAGTCCACTCAGAAAATAGCATATACTCACACACACTCACCATATGAAACACAACAGCATTGAGCTGCTATTTGACGCTGGTATTTTGTGAGAGCGTAGAGACGACCTATTCGTACGGCAACCCGGGCTCGGTATCCGCCGGCTAATTGTTAATGCAATTTTAAGTGCTGGTATACCACGTACTCGCCGGTGAAAGAAAATATCGTGAGGAAACCTGCATGTCTGAGAAATAAAAAAAATATTTCGAAGACATGCGAAGTCCGCCAACATGCATGAGGCAGCGCGGCGCTTCCTTGCCCTAAAACCCTCTCAGAAGTGAGAGGGCTGTGCCCAGCTAAGCACTTATCCTAGAGTTTTAATGGTTTTATAGTAAGTGCGTAAACTCCGAGTTTAATCTATAATAGTAATAAAAAATATTAATCAAAAATATTCTAAGAAATTTGAAGTATGAAACCACATATTGAGACAGCCCAGCAGACTCTTTTCTACTGTGAAACCCTTTCACGAAGCGGTGATGCGTCCAGCAGTAGAACAACTTCCTTGTGATGAAGATTATAAGAGTATTAATTTTTATTTTTAAAAATATAGAGAGGAGAACAGTGGAATTTTCTCCTGTGTATTGGAGGCAATTATTAATCATGAATTGCACAAAGACAAATATCCAGACCCGGAACAATTATTTGTTAGGTCAATGCTCGATGCTCAGCCACTGCGCAACGTTACAGAGCCGTCCTGAGTTGTTATTATTACTAAATATCAAAAACGACCAATCACAAGTAGGTAACAAAGATTGTCTTTCTGCCATACCAAGCAGAATTGTTTCTTGTGTAGTTTAGTGGATCGGGCCGCTTGTCAAACTTTAGTAATTTAACTTCAAAACAGGTTTCTGACGGTACACCAAAGCGAACATTTGTTCAACCGCATTTGGAGGCATAGTAGTAAATAATAATCAAGTTGTAATTATATCAAATATATTTTTTTAAGTATTAATAATTTCTCAACAACTTAAGATATTCAAACTCCTGCATTCAACTCAGTTTACACAACACGCCGACTGACTTTTTAAATATTCTTCTATTTCGGCATAAGTTTTTAAATTAACGATAAGGGACATTTTATGGCACTCGAAAAGAATAAAAACGACAACAACGATGAACCCTTTGTTACAATCCATCCAGTGTGGATTGATAATGGCCATAGGCACGCAAATATATCTAAAGTTGTTGTTTTTTTCACTGTTCACTACATATTCAACATAAAAAAATCAGAAAAAATGTGTACGCTAAATTTCAATACACATTTTTCGTTTATTCATTAATACACAATACAACCTGTCAAAAGCCCGTAAGCCTACCCCACTGATTGTCTCATAGGGAAAATTTCCCATAGATGCACCGTTTTGTAAACATATGTACATATATAGATATAGATGCAAATTTACAACCATCTCTATACAAACAATGAATCAATTAGAAATGCGACATATTTGTTCACCTTTGGACTTAAATCATGGAAAACAATTTGAGCAAACAAGGGGTGCGGTCGCATAAATTTATTTTACGCAAGTCCCCAGCCGCAGAACGACTAATTAGAACATAAATCTGTCTTAATACAAATCCGTTCTTTTCGCAATAGAATTTCACACACCGTATGAAACATTCAAATTACACGGACGTACATTACGCAAACTGCGTTCTCTAATTTATAGATAATATAGCAGTAACTGATTATATTTGTCGTAAAATATATAACGACAACTACAATTTAATTGCTTTTTATTATTTTCTATTCATCACGTTGATCGCCAAACCCAAAAACTATGTTTTTTTTTTTAATTTTTGAACCAGTCATTTTATGTCCTAATTCTCGTTGTAATGCTATTCTTTTCATAAAATCATGTTAAATTATTTTGTTTTTCCATGATTTTTCATGTGTGCCAAAAAGAAACACGGAACCTCTTTTCTTTAGCTATTTCTTTAGCGGCCGGGTGTATACTTTCGGAAACACGTCTTACTTTGTGTTTTATTTCGTTTTCCTGAATATTTTTTCTTTTTTTTTCGGATTGTACTGGAGAAAAAAGATTCCGAAACGGGAAAAACAGAAAAAGACAGAAATTTGAAATTATATTTTTTTGACTCTTTTTTTTCTTTCGTTTCAGAATGAAAGTGTAAAGTGTGACTAAAAATAGTGTAATGGACTAAATAATATATAAAATAATATCTAGTGAGTGACTATAGCAAGTGTAAAATATAAAGTGTGGTAAACCAGACTAATACTTTATACGTTATGGGTTTTTCATGTGATGATTCGGTAGCGGATCCTAATTTTACTCCAGACGTAAAATTGAATGCGGACGGAGACTTATCTGAATCACCAGATGATATGTCCGCATTAGCATACTCTTCAGAAGATGATATGACCCTTGCAGAATTGAGAAACACAAGGTTAACTGCGAGTCCTTCACCAGACAGTGAGATACGATACCATCTATCCAGTACATCTGGAAATACATCCTCAACCTCAGAACATAATTTCGTCGTGCAAAAACTCTCAAATATAGTCTGAGAATATTGTAAGACTGAAGATCCAGCCAATTTTGAATTTACAGCTGAGTATTGTAGTGGCATGAAAGACATATATAAAGGGATTTTGGCAGATGCTGATCCTCTTGATTATTTTGAATTGTTTCTCACCGACGACATACTTTCAATAATAGTACATGAAACAAACTCATATGCAATACAGGAACTCAGAAAAGTAAAGACATTTCTGCTGGTTCCAGAATCCACGCTTGGGTGCCAACAAATAAGCCTGAAATAATGAGATTTTTAGCGCTTATTGGATGGATGGGTTTATTAAAGCTTCCTCTTATTCGCGATTACTGGCAGAAAGATGAACTCTACGGCACTCCTTTAGCCAGAAATATAATGCCACAAAACAGATTTGACCTGCTTCTGAAATTTATGCATTTTTCGAATAATGCCGAAGCCCCAAAGGGTGACCGTCTTTTCGAACTACGTGTAGTTTTTAATAAAATTATTTACAACTTTAAAGAATTATATACTCCAGGACAGAGACAATGTATTGACGAAAATCTTATACCCTGGAGAGGACGTTTACTGTTCCGCCAATATATCCCTAACAAACGCCACAAGTATGGGATGAAGGTGTTTAAATTATGTTCAGATAAAGGTTATACATGGAACCTAATGTTATACACTGGAGAGGTTCATAGTAACACTACTGGCGTAGCTGAAAGTATTGTCATAGAACTGATAGACGGATTACTAGACGAAGGAAGAGTACTGTACGGTAATAATTGGTACACCAGTGTGCCTCTGGCTTACCAGTTGCGGCACAGAAAGACGCACTTAGTGGGCACTCTTCTATTGAACCGAAAATCTCTGCCTCCAGATGTGATTGCTGCTAAAATAAAAAAGGGAGAGATTGCGACCCGAGAAACCAGCGATGGCATTGTCGTTTTGGAGGGGAGGGATTAGAGGATTGTGTCCGCGCTTTCAACAAAATATTCAGCACTGAAAGCCGTTGCCAAAAAAACTTGTACGAATCAAATTCTAAAGCCAGCGTGCATCGCAGATTACAACACAGGAAAATCTAGCATCAACTTGAGTAATCAGATGGCATCATACAGCTCAGCGTTGAGGCGTTGTACAAAATTGTACAAAAAATCATTTTTTGAAGTATTATGGGGTACGAGCATCGTGAATGCTCACTTTTTGTACTCTGAGAATACTCGCAAAAAGGCTCTCAAAATCACAGAATTTAGGGAGGCACTTATCAGAAAAATGCTTCACAAATACTCACGTCAAGAAGACCAAGGCCCACTAACACCACGACCATCATCAAACAAGCGACACAGACATGTGTTCAGTTTCAAGGGAAATCCTCCAAAAAAGATGAAGTGACGTTGTGTCGAATGCTATAAGATGTATGGAAGGCAAGGAAAAATTGTTGAAGAGAAACGCAAATTTGCCAAACAAACGAATAGAATTTGCTCTATTTGTCAAGTTTTGTTATGTAGAGATTGCTTTGACAAGCTCCTGTAACTGCTTTTTCGTAAAAAATCTACCAATTATACCAGCTCGTTATATTTTATCCATCAATCTACTATTAATTTTGTTTGTTTGTAAAAGAAATGAGAATAATCTAAATAAATGTCATTTTTAAAAATATTTTTTTTTTAATTTTTTCATAATTTTTTACCTTAAAGACGAAAAAATAACCCGCCCGGGCCGAAACGTACGAAAAGTGTTTCCTGGTGGATATATTGGCCTCGAACTAAAGGGTCCGTGTATCTCAAAGGAAACACGCGGCCTCAGAAGGTAGCAGTAGTACTATCCTTTCTGGAAACGCCATGTGTTTCCAAAAAGAAACACATGGCGCTCAACGTGTTACCATGTAGTGGCGGTGTAAGAATATCGTCTAAGAAGGCGACAGAGGAAAACTGGAACAGTAAATGTACGGTAGCATATTCCTGATAACAACTCAAAATTATAAAAATGCGTTTGCCAACCCGCCTGCCAAACGTGGTAACTATGGCTAAATCACAATAGTAGTAGTAGTAGTAGCGAATGTAATGGATGAGATGTATTTTTAAAATCCATTGCAAAGATAAAATTTTGTTCTAAAATTTATGATGTCAATAAGTTTAGCGCTTTAAAACTATGTGTGTTTTATATTCTGTGCCCATCCACGCTGTCCTACGTTATTGCACTGGGGCTGGATTTATGATGGTGTTCATTTTAAAATAAAGCTATTCTTCCTAAAATATCGTCATCCGCCTTAAATATTTTATTTTTATGAGTCCCTTAAGCGGCGTTATTTAAATTCAACGAGATAATCACCATGCACATAACGGTCGTTTTATTCTTAATTCTATATCGAGATAAAGTTTCCAATTTTTATATTATATTTTCTTCGTAAGGTATCCTTGCCTTACAGTATACTACTTGTATAATTTGTAGTTTCTGCGCTGAATAAACTACTAGAAAGCATATCAAACGGTTGTACCAAGATACGTAATATACGTACGTCACGTGAACAAAATAAACAAAATAGAATCTATAGAGGAGCAAATTGAAAAAATAAACTCAATATTAGGTCGACGAAAAGTTTCTTCGTTTTTTTTTACGTTTTATTTAAGACATTTATTTTTCGAAATTTAATTACATTTAATTCTAATATATATGTGTCATTTTATTCGATAACTTGTTGCTGTATTCTAGGTAGTGATATAATACCGTTGCTGTAGAAATCCGGGGTTTTTGATCAAAACAATGTGGCAAGTAGTTTTGACAGTCCACTCTTGATGTTAACTGAAAGAACTCTGAAGAGAGTGGATGCATTAACACTTCCCAACCAAGCTTTCTCAATTTTTGCTAAGTGGCCAAATATGCGTGTTATCGGGTATATGATGAAAGACCACTGCTTTTTTGTTGCTCGATTTCGGCCGTCTTTTCTTAATTCCTCGCTTGACTCTCATTAGTTGTTGGTATTAGAGATCCAAATCTATGGTTTTATCCTGTGGTAAAAATTCATAATAAACGATGCATATCCCATTCCACCATACACACAGCATCACTTTATTGGATTTAGAGCTTGACTACCCTATGACCATGAGCTTTTTCGCACATTCTGGTTGTAAGTGATTCTCTTTTTATCACCCATGATCAATATTTTCAATAATGATTCGGTTCCTTTACGTTTCAATAGAGAATCGTAAATAAGTACACGATTCATTAGGTTTCCTTCAGTGAGCTCGTATGGTACCCAATTATCGAGCTTTTTTTGTATAGTCAGACTTTTTCAAATAGGTCAAAACTGTTTTGTGGTCAATCTTCAATACTGCGGATATTTCGTAACTACTACTTTTTCAAAAATGACATCGTCTTTATCCGTATGAGGGCGATCAGAGCGAGCTACATATTTGACATCAAAATTCCCGGACTGAAAACGTTTGAACCAACTATGTGCTACTCTAACTGACACTGCGTTATAGTCTGTTTGCGTTAAGAAAATAGTGAGTCATCAGTGCAACTACAGAGTGAAGGTGTATTCACAGTGGAGTAAAAATTCTGGTATTTTCTTCGCGTATCACGTGGTCGCAGCACTTCTTCCAACGGTTAGCGTCTATTAATGCTATTGCGCCATCTAATATATAATATAATTTTTTATGTCACTCATTTTGAACGTGGAGTAATTGGCACCGACATAATTTTTTATTTGGGCCCAAACCAATTCAATTGGATTAAGTTTGCAATGGTAAGGCGGTAGGCGAAGAATTGAAACTGTGAACTCGACATTCTAATTTCTTGCATTTTAATTGGCTGGTGGGCGTGGGCAGGCTGGCGGACAACGATGACTCACTATTTTCTTAACGCGAACGGACTATAGGTCCTTAAACGTCAAAAAAAATGTTCGCGGCTTGAGTCGCATTTTTCTCTTTTTTGTAATAAAACTTCAGAATATATGGAATTTCTTCGTTAGATTCATTCATTTTAGAGGACAGAAAAACAATTGAAAAAAATAGCAGGAAAGTGTCTATTAATTTTTATTTTTATTTTTCTTAATCTTTGATATTAAAACCGGCCAAATAAAAACAGTACAACCAAAGAGACTTTCTTTAATTTTATACATACACAATACGAAGAAACTTTTTTCCCGACCTATTATGTATATGCGTGTTTACACAATATTATAATACTGTCATGCATTACGTGGTGTGGGTCAATATAAAATGGATGTTATTTAAAAAAAATTACTTTGCCTCGTCGAGTTTGAAAATACTTTCAGTTTATCTAAACGACTCATTTCAAATTGTCTCTACATAATGATGCCGATCTATAAATTTCCCTAGAGATGGTTCAATGGTAAAGTTAAAAGTTAAAGTTATATATAGCCTATACGTCGCACTTCTGGGGTACAGGCCTCCTCTCATTTCTGAGAGGGTTTTAGGGAAAAATGTGTCCGCCGCGCTGCCCTAAATGTTGCTGAGATTCAAATTTCTTCGAATTTTTTTTTCTCAGACATGCAGGTTTTTTCACGATGTTTTCTTTCATTGCCGAGCAAGTGGTAAATCAGTACTTAAAATTTCAATTCACAATTTCATTAGTGCCGGCGGGAAACGAACTCGGATTGCTCGCATACTGTGAAATTTACAGCGAGTGCATAGCCCTAGAGCTAACACGACTCAATGCTGCTGCCACGGCTGATTCAATGTAATTATTTTTAAATATAAAGTACCTGTTTTATTAACTACACGTTAAACGTTTTATTATTATATAATATTTCATTCATGTAATGCGCTTTGTGTCACAGTACTTAATTTTGCAAACTTGAAAAAAAGTAGGACGTTCTCAATTCGACTGTTATTTTATTATATGTATTTTAGCCAATGAGTACATGCACGACTTTTTCCGCCACCGGGGTGGCGTCACATAAAAATGAATATTTAGTAGATCAGTGTACAGAACAGTAAGTGTTAATGTTCCTTTCCAAAATATTAGTTATACTTTATACAAATTACATTAGAAATTAAATAAACCAGACTACGGACCTATTACTGAAAAAATAAATAAACAACACCGTTCTAAAAGGGTGTAAAAAATTAAAGTACATACCACTAAGGTATTTTGTGCATTTTCTTTAAAACGCAACTTACGAATTATAATGAAAATATGTAACAAATAGTTTCACTTCAGTCTGAACTAGCGAAAGCTGGTATACGGAAGATTATTAGCCCCCATTGTGTACTTTTTTATTAAATATACCTAAAGGTTGCTCCCATTTAAATTTGTAGAAAATCTTCCAACCTTAACAGTGGAAAATGAGAGATGAAGTTTTTAGTGTAACTGTTAGACGACATTCATATTTGTGCTTTTTTATAGAATAAGGATAACAAACGAGCTGTTTGCTCGTCCACCTGATAGTAAGTGGATGCTGTGGCGCATAGGCATCTACGTTTATCCTCGATTAAGTATCAAAGTGCAGATGCGTTGTCACCCCTGAGGACTAAGAAGGAATGCCTCATTTCCAGTAAAAAAGACTCGCCAGCTCTCTACACTCACCATACGCAACACAGCAGTAGTAGTAAGCTACAATTTTACTCTATTATTCAGTGAGAGCGTGGTCCTACCCCGATCGAGCCAACCCATTCGTTCTACAAGCATAATATAGCTTCAGCGTGGCTCTACCGCGTATACTATGGCTAAAAAACTTTAAGCTTATTCATATTCCTTACAAAAACTTAAACTTATAATAAAATGAATAAATCGACTTCAAAATAATAAAAAATCTAAAGTCAGGGACTTTACCTTTTTTATACCTGTAAATTTAAGAAGCTTCGTAAAATTTAGAAGATATTTTAGACATTATTTTTAGTTAATTAAAGTCGATTTTTACTTTTTATTAAAATATAATTTTTTTTTTTTTTCAAAGTGAATATTTTGATATAAATGTAAAAATGCATTTATTTATAGTCCCTAACGATAATGCTCTCCAGACCAAAATTTTGGGCACGGCAGCCAGTCTCATCGAAAACTAGAACAGGACATGATAATAATGCATGAGTGTTTGCAGACAAATTTTATGAATGACGAATCCTATACATAACCCACCTGCCAAGCGTGGCACCTATTGGAAACATCTCCTCTACGACGCAATTTACGAGGGCGGGAGAAGTATCTACTAAAAATGTTGGTTTGTCCTTACGGATCAATGAATCGACATGGTTTTTAAGATATACCTATTTTTTGAGATACTATTTTTAGAGATCTTGACAAATCCGTGATTCAAACCCGGGATCTCATGATTGCGCTTTTGGGACTACTAGACCAACGTGGCAATAAAAGTTTAGGTGTTTATTATACCTATAGGTAGTTACTAATAGTAGTATGTTTAAAATTATTGCATCATACATTCATTAATATTAAGCCTATTTAGACTACAAGGTACACATTATTAATTAATCATTAATATCTGCAAAAAAATAGCTTATTTCGCTTTGCTCACACAGGATAGGAGGTATAGGTATAGGAGCTACAACACGAAGAATTTTGAAAACCGCTCGAACAACTTCCTTGTGGAATCGACTACCACCAGCGACTTTTCCGGACCGATACGACTAAAGGGCCTTCAAGAAAAGAACCTACTCTTTTTTAAAAGCTGGCGACGCATCTGCGATTCCACTGGTGTTGCAGTTGTTAATGGGCGGCGGTAGTCACTTACCATCAGGTGAACCGCATGCTCGTTAGCCTCCTCTCGTATATAACAAAATAAAAAAGTGCCACGTTTGTTTCTGCAACGCGTACGTAGTAGAAACACAAACGCGAGAGAAGCGGCCGAGGCGCTCCCCTGCAGCAGTGCCAGTTGATCGAATGGTATGAGCACACGATGCCGCATAAGCACCTGCAAGATATCCGAGCAACCAGACTCTGGCTGATGGGCAGTGTGCTCGCACGTATACACTGACAGTTATTGCAAGAGGTACACGGGCGGATAAGACGAACGCAAGTGTCAAATTGTCGCCACTCTGGTCCAGGGTAGAATAACTACATATGTCGTACAACATACGTGTGCAACTTTACACAAGAATCAGGTATCTAATATTACCTACTTAAATTGCTATTAGAAGTGACAGAAGATCGATTGGAAACGGACGCAAATGACAAGACTCTACTTAAACTTGAATTTTCTGTCCACTGATGTCGTCTTATATCATAGACGTAGTTATTTCATACGATTTGTTCAATTTAATAAATAATATACATTATCAAGATGAGTTATGTGTGAGGGTGAGATGTTGTCATATATCATAGACGTAGTTATTTCATAAGATTTGTTCAATTTAATAAATAATATACATTATCAAGATGAGTTATGTGTGAGGGCATTGCTGTTGCCAATAAATTAATATTTTAATAAAATTAATTAAAAAGTAGACTTGGAAGTCGGTGAGTCAAAAATTTTCTCATCGATAGATACTGTGATACCATCGACAAAACTGCCTAGCCAGTTAAGATTCGCAACTACATGTAGTTAACGGGCGTGCCATTGCATAAATTGGAACTTCACCGGAAAGATCTAGGATGAAAAAATATAAAGACCGCCTTTTATTATCACTGGAGTAGCTAACAGAGTGTGTTTCAATTCTAGCATTATACTTATTTAAAAAATACCTTTTCAATTTGTAAGACTACAGTTTCGGTAACGGGTTTTCATTTGTGCAATCCGTGGTTTTCGCATGTTAAGTGGTGTGTTACGTGTTCGAGAGTATCGAGCGCTCAAAACTTGCAAATGCTGGCAGATAATAATAAATTCTAACTTACTTTCAATTCTCTCATTTACTGCGCTGTAAGCAACTTCAAATTGCGTGCTTAAATCAGCTAGTTTTTTGGCCTGTTGTTATTTTACTCTTTTAATTTTAAAGCGTTTCGTTAATGAGTTAATTATAAATAAACAACCTACTTCAAGTATTAATTTAACGGTAGGAATGTTACAAGTAAACGTAGTATTACAAAATGAAGGTCTCGTTTCATGTTGATTAAGTACTATTATTCAAAACGGTTGCCACGTAGTGGTGGTTAAAAATATCCACTACCCCATATCTTACCGTGGGTGTCGTAACAGGCGAGAGATGAGCAGCAGCATCTTCCTAATAATAGCAATAATACAATGAAAACCTGCGGTTGCCAACCCGTTCGTCAAGCGAAGCAACTATGGCAAACATCACCTCGTAATGAGAGTTGCAAAGAGACGGCCCTCAGTCCCTGGCAGCCCCGCTATTCCGGACTACGATGGCGACCACGGTAACGGTGGGACAGGGGTGATAAGAATCCGCGGTGGAGGTTCAGTTACCACCTAAGTCGACTCAACCTGGCAACATACAACGCACGCACCCTGAGGACCGACGGGAAATTCCTAGAGCTGGGAGAAGAGATAGACAAGTTGCTCTGGGATATTATAAGATTATCTGAGGTCCGAAGAGAGGAGGAGGACACGGTAATCCTCGAACCCGGCAACTTATCACCGGGAGGGCAACCATTTGTCCCAAGGAGGTGTCGGATTTATTGTCCACAAGTCTCTCGTCAACAACGTTGTAAAGATTGTGAGTGTGTCAACGAGTTTTGCGTACCTTATACTCAAAATCACCAAACGGTATTCACTGAAGGTCATACAGGTTTACACACCAAACCGGGCACATCCTGATGAGAAGGTGGAGAAAATGTATGAGGATATCTCCAAAATCATGCATTCCTCCACAACCCACTATATGGTGTATATAGGAGAATTCAACTCAAAACAAGGCAAAGAGAGACGGTGAACTGAAGGTAGGGAAATTCGACGTAGGCCAACAGCTGATCTACTTCATGGAGAGAAAAAAGGACTTTTTATCTCTCCTTATTGTTATTCTTTTTATATAGTGATCGCGAGATCTCGTCAAATGAAGTGAACGCTCAGTCCTTCTTGTGCTCTAATCCAAAGTTCCGAAACATTTCAGCTCGAGTTACAAAACCGTTTTCAGTGTCTAGAAGACTGCAATGCAGAGGACACTATGAAGGATAAGCTCGTAGAAATTGTTCATACGGTCGAAGCTAAGTTCTGCAAGACCCGCCGCAGAAGAACACAAAAACTCTCCGAACACTCTTAATCTCGTGGCGGTTAGACGGGAGATGAATCCGCAGTCTTCAGCAGATTTGACAGCATACAGGCAACTGAACACACAGATCTCCGGATGCATGCGGCGAGACTTACGCAACTTTAAAACAGCTCGTAGCGAAGGAGCGATTAAGCAGAACCAATGCTCCAAAGTGTTTGACAGAGATCTGTCTGCCAGAAAGAGCCAACTTTCAAAGCCAAAGACTGAGTTTGGCAGCATCGTTTCAGGGACACCTAAGATTTGAGGTGAGATTACGAGAAACGAGTGAGATTGAGAGGTTCCATGCACAGCAGTACACATCATCATTGGAGGCATACGCAAGTGTAAGTAGCGATTCAAAAGCAAGTCTTATCTGACACTATTTCGAGCTCAAAAACGATATTGTACAACCAGTGCGTGTAGCCAGTGACGATTTATGGATCTGAGACATGGTCCTTCACTGCTGGCTGTATAAGGACGCTCAAGTTCGTTGAGCAAGCTATGAAGAGAACTATGCTCGGGGTTTCCCTGCGTGACAAACTTAGAAATAAGGATATCAGCGGAAGAATCAGCGTGACCTACATAGCCCAACGGATTAGTAAGCTGAAGTGGCAATGGGCCGGCCTTATATAGCTCGAGGAACCGAGAGTCGATGGGGAAAAAGATTCTCGACTGGCAGCCTCGTTCTGGCGGGAGAAGTGTATGGCGACCCTGTTCTAGATGGAGTGACGACCTGGTACGACATGCAGGAATTCGATGGATGCACGTGGCTCATAATCGTGTTTTGTGACATTCCTAGGGAGAGGCCTAGGGTCAGCAGTGGACTTATGAAGGACTGTAATGATGATAATGATTCAAAACCAAAGTCAAAGTCAAAACTCTTTAATTTTAGACTTGTTTAAAGATCTTATGAACGTCCAAATTCTTACAAGTTAGCAAACACAAAATATTCTCAAAGAATAACTGCAAGAAACTTTGAGGTCTTTTAAAATGCTATTTGACGATTTCTTTTACAACATAATAAGAAATTTTTTCACATAATAATAAATTGTTTCATATATTCCAAATGTCAATTAACAATATGAATATTTATCTGTGTCTATATTGGACATAATAAATGACTTAACTTTGGTAATATTAAATGATATGGAAACATACATGTAAGTTATAATATTATAAGTCTAGCAACGCCTTTTTTATATTGGACACGTCTTTTGATGTGTCTTTACGAAGTAAAAAAAATACCCTGGAATCAAAAATACATTATTTACATAATATTCATAATTAACGTTGATATAGTTTCGAAAATTAATGTTGAATTTCATCATCTTTATTAATATTGGTCCCGCTGGCCAAGCATGAATGCTCCTGCGAATATCCGGTCTTTGCGACAAACAATGGCGGGGAAGCTTATGATCAGCAGTGGATAGCCCTTTTAAAAGTAAAAAAAGTAGCAACCTAGATACATCCCACTACTAGGCACAGGCCACAAAGAATTTTAGGACAAAAAAGAGTTGATGGAGTTGACTCCAAACGTGGATTGATCGACTTCATATACCTATACCTAAAAATCATTTCCGAAATATTTTTAACTCCTCAGATATGCCGGATTCCTTGCGATGTTTTTCTTCACCACGCTGGTATTCTATATTTTCAATTACTTATTCAGACTTTATACAAAAATAAATTGATAAAAAACTGCTATGCCGATAAACACACAACATATTGAAATAAAACAACGGGTACGGGCACAACCGTCGAACAGGTGAGGGCTGGTTGCGCGGAAAAAGAAACGGGTACTCTCACATTTTGTTTAGTTCGTTATTGTTTGCCAGTGTCTCTTTCCTTCCTATCAACACATTCCATTCCACATACACTGAAAGAGGGGGAAGCTAAATTATGTGGCGCGATTTTGGTCGCCGATAAGAAGCACGTGCCACCGAGATGGAGGTGGTTGATATGGCCGACCAATAAAAGGGGCCATCTCTGCCGCCACTACTTCATCTTGCATCTTGAATCGCTAGTTGTGTCCACACCACTGTGGCAGTCACGCCACAGAACAATTGAGAAGTAACCGCCTCGCATAGTGCGAGTTATCGTCGCGCACCGCTCTTCCAACGCACCACAAGACCGGGAGCGTCATCCACGAGGCCGCAAGGAACTCCACCCCGATAAGTGCTTCCTTTTAATTTGCCTTGAACCGTTTTATTTCCTTGTCACATTTCTCTCCCTTAGCGGTTCAAGTGGAAACTCCTTCGAGACACTGACAAAACAGTAGATTTTGGAATAGCGAGTGCATCGTCCAAGGCTGTCGCGTGCCACGTCAGCCATCTTGTTTTGGTTACAAGAACCCGCACATACAGTCAAGCAAATTGATCAAGCACAATAAACAAAAGGCTTGATCTGGGAATCAACCCGAAGCCCCAATCGCCGAAAACATTTCTGGTCATTAGCGCGCCACTATTTTCTGGTCCAATCGAACGGATTTGGAACTGACGCCCTGATGCCTGATCTAGTCAAACTACTGAACGAATTCCTTGGACGATGCACTCTAAATTGTTTACATTAGATAGATTTAGTTTCGTCTAGCATTACCGGGTACGGTACGCCGTATTGATGAATTTATAATTGAAAATAGTTGAAATTTCTTTGTAGCTTTATTTGCATAAGTAAATAAACTCTTATTTATTTTAGTTTGGCCCGCTGTAGTTTTCTGTTTACCTAATTCCGCAATTCGTAATATTTATACAAATAACGGATTCTAAAATTCTTTCAAGGTCGTATAACATAGCTTACACATATACATTGACTCGTTTACTAGTTGTTACGGGAAAGTTCCGCTCTTACCCATATCGTAAGTGATAAATTTATCGAATCTTATTATAAACTAACTGTTTAGGAAGAATAATCGCGAAGTGTTCGATTTAGTATCGTTTATCGTTCGTTGTTAGTGAACATCGCCTGATTTAATAGTTAACCTTTAACGTATTGTGAAACTTTCGTCTTCATCGCCGTACGATATTGTTCGTGATAATTTAATATTAATCACTGCAATACAAAATGGCAGTAAATGCAAACGAAGTGAAACTTAAAACTATTTACGCCAAGAGGAACGTACTATTTTCTCGTATACAAAACATCAGTGAACATATAAAAAATATTAACGTAGTATCAGTGTGGGAGACATTTTTGTACGTAATCGAAACGATAGACTCATTGAGGTTATACTACGTAGGCGTATTGGACAAAATTAATAATTTAAAACCGCAGATCAACCCTAAATACGCAGTAAATTACCAATCACTTGTAGCGTTTGAAGATCTGTTGTGTCGTATAAAAAGAACTGCTAAACTTCTACAGTCTTTAGCCCTGAGCGAAGTAAAGGTACGTCCACGTAAATCACTTAAATTGCCCCATATAGCTATCCCGATATTTAACGGTGATATTAAAATTGTCCGTTATTTATGAATAGCTTTCAAAACACTATACATACCAATCCCTCGTTATCGGACGATGAAAAAGTGTATTATTTAATTAGTAATTTGTGTGGTAAGGCACAATCCATACGTTCGGGTTTCATACCAACAGCAAACAATTATTCGTTCACTTTCAAAACGCTCAAAAATAAATATGTAGGTAAGTGAATGTCAGCCTCTTCATATCTAGACCAAACACTCGATATTAAAGTTATGTCATCCGCGAATATCACTGATCTCGAGCAGTTTTTGGACAAATTCGTAACATCAGTAGCTTCGCTCAAAAATCTTAAATTTGATGACCTTATGGACTTTGTGTTTCCGCATGTAACGCTCCTCCCCCCCCCCCCTCTTAGTATATATTAAATTATTTATTTATAATCAACCTCCCCTACTTAAATAAAGTTATCTATATGTGACCAGGATAAATAAAATATGTTTTGATCTTTCTAAATGATCTTTCTAAAGGTTTAATAATAGGCTGTTTGCAATATTTTTGGCGTCATCGTCTTAGTTAGGACCTTATTAACGTTGTGTTTGTTTAGTAACATAGTTCTTTTAGATGTCTTTTGGAAGAATGAATATTACTACTACTACTAGAGCAATTGAAAGCTGTTGGTAGCCTTATAAGCTAAGTGAACCTCGTTCACAATGACATGGCTCGAGTAAGGTTAAGAACAAAAGACCGTCCCTATTCTACTTGTATCAGGTTTACATTATTAATTTATTTATTATTAGTATCCCTTTTTGCTTAGGAACGGCTCACAATATATATACATATATATATATATATATA
>DWHP01000442.1:0-20094 GCA_018247895.1 Parnassius honrathi
TCATTTATCATCAGTTGGACTGAAAGTTCGATTGCCATTCTAAAATTTACATATAACTTGCTAATAATTGTTTTACATACATAAATTGAACATGGACAAACATCCAGTACCGGAACATTTGTAAGCCCAACAAATTCGAACGGGTTTCGAAACTGAGGCTCCGCAGTGTCACAGCTAATTGGTCTGTCACTGCGCCACGAAACCAATATACATATCATAAGGATAGCTACATATCTTAAGCTACCTCGTGACTTAGGGCTAAATTTTAAAGACATGTCTAAGTCTATAAGTTAACGTTTCCAACTTAACATAAGACTGTATTGTCGAAGTTTTAAAAGCTTTTTAAAAACAGCTTAAGAATTTTTGCACTTGGACGCTTATAAAGAACACTATACTAGAAGTAGACTGTAGTTAAGTTTATATTTTATTCAGTGACATTAGGTTCTTTGTCACGGTAGTCTTAAAATGTGGTTTTAACGTAAATTTAGCCGAAGCCAAGAAAATGTTGACACTAAAAATATATGGACCGATACCGGATCTAAAAAATGTTTGTACGTGGTAGGGCCACGCTGCAGCTACTCGTATATTATGGCTGTTGCACGAGTAGGTCGGCTCGACCAGGGAAGGACCACGCTCTCAGAGAACACCAGCGCGAAATAGTAGCTTAATAATTGTGTTGTAATGTGTTAAACTGTGCTTCGTATAGTGAGTGTAGAGATTGACAGTGGTAGAACCACGAGGCATCTTTGCTGTTATACGTATGGGCCGGCTCAAACCGGGGTGGTAACACGACCTCACAGAAACCTTAAAGAAAACCGGCGTGAAGTAGAAGCTCTGCTTCCGTGTTTCGTCTGGTGAGTGCAGATGGCGGGAGGCCTAATTCCCCCCCACCCCATCAACATCGTAGCGGAATTAAATGTCAGACTACCCCAGGAGGGTACCAGTACCCCTGGAAAATCCCCCGCTGAGCATCCACGACCAAACTACTCCACTCTTGAGCGTGGGTGCTCAGGCTGCCCCGCGTATTCTGGGGTGAGGGGGTTAAATTTCGCTCAAGACAACAACTGCTCGGGGAAAGTTGAGCAAAAAGACCAAGGCGATTCCTGCCACGCTATCCGTGAATTTCTGCAATATCAGGGGACTTCACTCTTAACCTAAACGCCGTCCACTACCATCTCGAGACGGTGAAACCGGCTCTGCTGTTTCTGACCGAGACGCAGGTGTCCTCTTCAGCTGATGCTTCGTATCTCTCCTGCCCGGGGTACAAACTGGAACACTCCTTTGTGCCTCGGGCTGGAGTTTGCGTATACGTCAGACAGAGAACATCTGTTCTCGATGCCTTGGCAGTCTTGAAGGTTCAGACCTGTCTGTCCTTTGGCTACGCGTAGACAGCGACAACCATCCGCGCCTCTACGGGTACCTCTATAGGTCCGAAACAGACCGACTATTCGACCACGTCCAAATGGCTACAGATTCGTTGCTACAGCGGATCTCCTTCGTAGAGATCGTGATCCTCGGTGATTTTAACGCTCACCAGCAGTCTGACAGCTTTCTCCGGCCATAAGACTGCTTGCACTTCTATTTGACGGAAGAACTAGGTACCTAGACAGACCTGCAGACAGAAAATAAATCCCATCACCTAGTTTTATATTATATTGTCATCTATCTCATGGTGGTAGATTGCTAACTTTTTTATCATCGAAACTACCAGAGCGTTTATTGTCGATGGAAAAGTGGTAACTTGTTTAAATTTTTATATTTTTAGTTAACAAAATAATTTTTCTTAAAGGTTCACAGTAATAGAATTTTTTTTTGCTTAGGAATCATTCTGCGTAAGTTCCACTCTTTTTATGGAATAAGGGTGACAAACGGGCACACAGTCCACTTGATGGCAAGTGGGTGCTGTGGTCCATAAACATCTACATTTATTCTCGATCAAGAATCAAAATGCAAATGCATTGTCATACCTGAGCACTAAGATGGAATACCTCGTTTCCGTAAAAAATATCTTCGGTTCTCTACACTCACCATACGAAACACAACAGCATTAAGCTGCTATTTTACGCTGGTATTCTGTGAGAGCGCGGTCCTATCCCAATCGGGCCGACCCATTCGTGCTACAGAGATAATACAACTGCAACATGGCTCCACCACTTATAAAATGTTATTGATTATTTTATTTTTAATTACTATTCTGTTCACATTACTTACTTGCACGATATTCCAGTAGGGCACTATCTTGGCAATGCTTTCGGTGACTTCTGAGCAGGCCGTCCCCAACAGCATCACCATCCGGGATTCTCTCTCTGTGTACAACGCGTGAAAGAACCGGTCCACGCCTACTCCGGGATCGCACTAAAATGTATTAAGAAAAAAAAAATTATTTCTCCACATATGCTTATGTGCGTGAGTGTTATGCTCAACGCCATATTGTACACAGTATTTTCTCATTTTGAACGATGTTAATAATGAAGTATTAGACGTTGGCAAATGTGACGAAAAGGGTTCGCACTCAGCATTTGACGTGGCGAACCAGACACGCTGTTTATCAGTTTGGCTCTTTCGTTTAGTTCGAGCGTGGTCTATTCTAATAAACTGTAGATAAATACTATCAGTGATATGTTTTTATCAATAGTCTTTTATTCTATTTAGGGAGCCTTGATAGCTCAGAACTGGGGTACAAAATGAGAACAATCTCCTCCCAGTTTAATTCAGCTATAGTGATTGTAATCATAGCAACTTCGCGTAAAATAATTCACTCCCCCAAATCACCCCGCGGATGTCGTAAGTGGCGAGAAATGGGAACTAAAATAAAGAGGATTGACATCAGCATTTTCCTGATTATTATTCTAAATAATGAAAAAAGCTGCGATTGCCAGTCCTTCAGCCTAGCGTTGCAACTATTGCAAATAACTCCACTATTGCAAATAACGCAACTAATGAGGGAGCCTTAGGTTTAATAGCCGACTTTTGATAGACTATAATGAATGACATTAATGAATTACTGCCACTCATACCTAATTTGGGCGTTATGGATTCTTGAATGTGCCGCAAGGTGGCTCTTTTTGGAGGATAGGGTGACAAACGAGCACACAGTCCACCTGATGGTAAATGGTTGCTGCGTCCTATAGAAATCTACATCTATCCTCGATTACGAATCGCAATACAAATGCGTTGTCACCCGTGAGGACTAAGATGGAATTCCTCGTTTCCAGTAAAAAGGGTCTCCGGTTCTCTACACTCACCATATGAAACATAGTACCATTAGGCTACCATTTTACGCTGACATTCTATGAGAGCGTGGTCCTTCCCCGGTCGAGCCAACCTATTCGTGCTATAACTATACTACTAATATAACTGCAGCATGGCTCTACCACGTCCACTTTGTTATGGAAATGTTCCAAGTTTGTTAAAAACCGTGTTTAAAATTTTTACTAAAGAAAAAGTGTACAAAAAAGGTACTACATTCTCAAGGAATAAATTAATAAAAATAACCCCTGGGAAATGAGGTGATCGCCACCGTGCTGGTTATTTTCAAAATTAATTTAAAAATTGTACAAAATTATTGTAAAGTGAAATGTGTTTAAAAAAATCCCGCTGGGTTTGTTACTGGTTCTTCCCAGGACAGAGGTATTTTAAAAACCAGTGGTAAATAAAAAATGACTTTAAATAAGTATTAAGTTATAACTTATAAGTATAATAACCTATATTGAATAAAACCATTCTATTCTATAAAAGACGGTCGCTGGTTGGTCATAATAAGCTTGTTACATTTGGTACCCAATTCGCCTTCCACGATTCTTCCAATTATAGTAGTCTTTTGTAAGCCACTCGTTCCTTTTTATGGCAATAATAGGCTCCTTCTTACGATTTCAAAGGGTAAAATTTTTCATATGATTTTAATTTATGGACTTTAGTTAAAAAAATCATGACAGCCTTATCTAATAAACCTGACCGGATATATTCTTAATTAGCTCTAAACTAATGCAGTAGGTGACACCTAGCGATAACAAGTTGATACACTTGGACTGCAGATGATGTTCTTTGAAGCGCTAAAAATAGTGACTGCTTCCGAAATTCCACCTACTAAACTTGGTTGCCTTCCTCTTTAAGTACCGGCATATTCCATCAACAAAAAGTAAGCATTTTTGCATTGCTATATCTACAGTTTGAAGATTCGGCTTTTTTCATTGAATAAGTAAATTTTGCCGTTGGAATGTATCCAGAGCGCAATCCAAAGGCTAAGTTGATTTAGTTTCTTTTCAATATTGATTTTCCTTGATGGAAAATGCAAACGACGGCGTACGATATACCTAGAGACAATTTTGCCCCGCCTTGTGCGTCTTTTCAAAACAAAGGTAAAAATAGAAAATCATATATATTTTTAACACTGGTTCGGAAAAAAACCTCTATCTTAGGTCGAACGTAGTACAGCCACGGTGCAGCTGTGTTATGGTTGAAGCACGAATGGGTCGGCTCGACCGAGGTAGGACCACGCTCTCATGGAATACCAGAATAAAATAGCAGCTTAATGCTGCTGTGTTAGAGTGTAGAGAACCGAAGACCCGTTTAACTGAAATCGAAGCATTCCATCTCAGGGGCGACAACGGATCTGCATTTTGATTCTTAAACGAGGTTTTTTTTTATAGAAGAGGAGGCGAACGAGCGTGCGGCTCACCTGATGTTAAGTGACTACCGCCACCCATGATCAACCGCAACACCAGAGGAATTGCAGGTGCGTTGCCGGTCCTTTAGAAAGGAGTAACCTCTTTTCTTGAAGGTCCGCAGGTCGTATCGGTCCCGAAAAATCGCCAGTGGTAAACTATTCCACAGAGAGGTCGTACGCGTAAGAAAACTCCTTCTGAAATGTACAGTATTGGACCGCCAAGCATCCACATGGTGTGGATGGTATCGGGACGTTTGCCACGTAGTTCACGAAATTTGGCGGCTGGGATTAAACCGAACAATCCCTCAGAGCACTCCCCGTGGTATATGTGAAAGAATATGCAAAGAGATGCAACATCTCTTCACAGTGCCAGTGAATCTAGCCGATTCACTTCTCTGACACAACTGGTTTGCACGAATTGTGCAAACCAGTTGTGTCAGAGAATACCATATGCCAAGGCAAAATCACGAACAGATTTCCCCGCATGATCGGTTAAATGCGAACCAAGCCACTCGGCATGATGGGCGTTTAAATCGCCCAGGATTACGATCTTTGTGGAGGGGATCTGCTTTAGCAACGAATCTGTAGCTATTTGGACGTGGTCGAAGAGTCGGTCCGTTTTCGCATTACCGCTATGGGACCTATAGAGGCACCCGTAGACGCGCGGATGGTCGTCGCTGTCTACGCGTAGCCAAAGGATGGACGGGTCCAAACCTTCAAGACTGCCGAGGCGTCGGGAACAGATGTCCTCTCTGACGTATACGCAAATTCCAGCCCGAGGCTCAAGGGAGTGTTCAAGTTTGTACCCCGGGGGGGGGAGATAATACTTGATAATACTTGTTTGTGGAGGAGTCCAAGGGGGAGGCATTGGCCGTAAGTTTGAACATAGCGAAGGCGAAAAAAAAGAAATTTTGCAATTAGATCGCCGGTTTTCTTGCAGATCCGCGCATCAAGGTCGTAGTAGACGGTGCTTGCTCCTATTGCAAGCCCATTATCGCTGGTGTTCCACAAGGCTGCGTGCTATCACCAACGCTGTTTCTTCTGCATTTCAATGATATGTTGCAAACCGGTAATGTCATCTCTTTGCGTATTTTATCGCATCTACCACGGGGAGTTATTAGAAAGAGTCAAGGAATTGTTCGGACTAATTCCAGCCGTTCAACAATTTCACCATCGCACTTCGCGACAAAACTCGCGATTCCATCCATACCGTCTGGATGACTAGCGGTCCGCCACTATGCGATTTAAAAGAAGTTTTCTTCCTCGCACTACTTCCTTTTGAAATCGACTACCACCACATATATTTCCGGACCGATACGACTTAGGCACCTTCAAGAAAAGAGAACTAGTAATCTACCCTTTTTTTCATGGGCGGCGGTAATCACTTACTATCAGGTGAGCCGTATGCTCGTTTGCCCTCTCTCCTGTACAAGAAATGTAAATACCCAATGTAATTTTAAATGGGGGGGAGCTGAGTCTTGTCGATACCACCATTTTTCTTGGAATCAAGACGCAAAGCTTCACTGGGCTTCACTTAACCATATATCAAAACTAGCGAGCAGACTTAGTTCTACAGCATATGTTGTAAAAATGATTAGTGTTGAAACACTAAGTAGTTTACTTAAGGTGATACCTCGAACATTTGTTGGTTTTTCTATTTCCTATATTTCCTTAAGTATTGAATATTCCGAACCAAATTTTGGCATATGTTTTTTGACTATATTAGTCTTGGATTGCATAAAAGGAAAACATGATAACATGTAATTTTCTCGATAGAAAAAAATTCTAAAGTTGACTCTAATTATTTACATTTTTTCATGCCACCACAATATTTTTACGAATTAATTCATGGAATTATTTTTAAAGCATAGTAAATAATCATATCTAAGTTTGCATACACCTTTTTTTTAATCCATAACGTGGTTTTGTTAAAAAAAATTAAAAAGTTGTTTGGCGCTTACGTAGTTCATTTCCGAGCGCGTGCTCGGTATAGCTATCTCATAATTTGCCTACATAAAGTCATTGCATCGCTTTCATTTTGACACTCCCTCAATCGCCCGTGGGCTTCATCGACGACGGACCTGTGCTTCTTTGATCGGCGTAATCGCGGAAATAGTTTCGAGTGTGTAATACATTATATAGTTTCTGTTAATGGTATTTTATATATATTATTATTATTTATTATTATAAATAACTTAAAAAATATAAATTGAAGAAATGGGGAAAACCAAAAAGCAAAAAATGAATAAAATACAATATTTGGAGTACCTGAGAGGAAAAGCTCATAGAATGAGGGAAAGCAAAACGTAAGTAATAACATAATATACACTTTATCTACACCTACAGAAAATAAAATTGTATACCTTAATTTATTATAAATATTTACGAAACATTAGAATGTAATCTGCGATACGAAATATGATGTAGACTGCAAAATTATATAGGTGCGTAAATAGATCCATATTTTACCAATGAGTTTTTTTTTCCAGAATAAGGACCACAGTACAATTAGATAATAATAGTAGAATAGCACCCGAGTCATTGCTAAACCTAGATGATCGGCAATTAGCCGCTATTACCTCCTTCCAAAACAGTTATCCGTAAGTTTTCAATCCAATAATAAGTTTTCAATTCAATCAAAGTAGAAATTATGATATACATATACATTTATCTTCGATTACATATTGAAAATTTTTAATTTATTATCATACATTTCCAGAATAGAACAACAACTTAGCGATATTACTAACTTGCCGCAGCCGCCGTCGGCCGCTTGCGTTATCAGAACAAAAGAAATAAATACGGTGGCGTCGCCTTTAGACTGTAAAAAAAGGAAGAGACTTGAAATCAACAAGTGAGTCATTTTGAGAATATTATTTGTATATATATATATTTACACTTTAGTTTGTAGGAACTTACGTTGTTTTTATTTTATTCGGAATCAAAATGCAGCAACCTTGTGGTGACGACACTTTGTCTCCAACGACATTATCACCAAATGTAAATAATGATGAACCAGTGTCATACACAGTTGAGGTTAATAGTAATGTGAGTATTTGAATTGCATCATTTTTACTGTATATAATGCCAAAGACCAAACCTCACAATTCGATTGTATTCTACTTCCACTGATTTCACTACCTTGATACTAAAAATTAAACTTTTTTTTTCAGAATGCCAATACTTCTGACATTAGAGGACATAGAGTTATCGATGTTAAACATTTTTTTGATGAACTGATCAGGATTTCAAGCCACGAATCACTGTTTAATTGCGGCCTAAATAGCATGAAATTACAATTTGAAAAAGTTTCTGGTCTATCATCTGTTTTTACATTCACATGTTCAATGTGTAAAAAACAATTCAAAATACAGAACTCAACGCTTAACTTAAACAAAATGTCAGTTGCTGGGATGATGGCGGCTGGTTGTGGTAACGCTCAACTAAATCGATTAACAGCAGCCCTTGATTTACCAGTCATGTCCGAACACACATATAAAATTAATCAAGATTTAGTATGTGATGAATGGGAGGTGACGGCATGGGAAGAAATGAGAAAAGCTGGAGATCGGGAGAGAGAAGCAGCTATTAAGGAAGGAAGTGTGACTAAAGACGGCATACCTATAATTGACGTAATTCTAGATGGTTGTTGGTGCAAACGTTCTTATAAAACCAACTATGCAGCATTATCTGGAGCTGCAACCATAATAGGTAGACGATTTGGTCAGGTTTTGTTTATGGCAGTTAAAAATAAATATTGCTGTATTTGTGCAAGAGCGGAAAAGCGAAATGAGACGGTTAGACTTCACGAATGCTTTAAAAACTATAGTGGATCTTCAACGTCTATGGAATCTTCTATTATTGCTGAAGGATTCAAACAATCCATTGAAATGCATGGACTTATATATGGAAGATACATTGCTGATGGCGACAGTAGCACATATGCAAAAATTCTTGATATCCGGCCATATCCTTCTATAACTGTCGAAAAGATTAGTTGCAAAAACCATATTCTTAGAAACTTCTGCAACAAATTGCAGACATTAAAAAATGACACCAAGTACCCTCTTGCACAAAGAAATATATTATCAAATATTGTCATATTAAAAGCGCGAAAATATATATGTGACTCAATTAAATTTCACAATTCACAAAATTGGAGCAAATCAGAAAACATAAAAAACCTTCACAAAGACATAACAAATGCCATGTCTCATGCAATGGAAGATCACGATGCTTGTAACCAAGATATTTGTAGTGCAGACGGTACTTCAAAACCAAAACTTGCTGTAAATACTAGTCTTTGGCAACGGATTCGGTTCATAGTTGGCAATGTAGCATCCCACAGCAGAAGTTTGATTGAGAACGTTGATAGCAACATTGTCGAGCGATTTAATGGTGTAGTTGCCAAATTTATTGGTGGAAAAAGAATAAATTATGCCCTTAAACGATCTTACCAAGCAAGATGTGCTGGGGCAGTAGTGTCATTTAATTCTGGAAAAATAATGACGACTGTCCACAAAACAATTTTTGATGAAAGTCCGGTATCAGGAATAAAAAAATTCGAAGAAAAAATAGAGAAAAAAAGAAAATATAATCAAACTATGAAAAGAAAGAAAAGCCGTCGTTTAGTATCTAAGAGAATAGATTTTGATTATGGTGAATATGCCGACAAACCTGACATGGACCCGGAAACGTACAATCTTGTCAAGCAAACATTCCTCAACAATTTAGAGAAAACTGAAGAAGAACGTAAAAGTATACAACAACGAACAATATTACAAAGTGAGAGCGGTGAGTGGTTGGAGTTAAGAAGAAATCTTTTAACAGCATCAAATTTCAGCAAGGTGGTAAAAAGGATAAAAACAAATAGTTGCGCAAATATAGTCAAAAACATGCTGTATAGACCATGTATTGACCGTGTATCGTCTATAAGTCACGGGAAAAAAAACGAAAAACTTGCTTTAGAGCAACTTATTACCTTAAAAACTTTAAAAATCAAACAATGTGGCCTTTTTATAGATGAAAAGTATCCATTTTTAGGAGCATCACCGGATGGGATAACGGATGCTGGTGACATGCTCATAGAAATAAAATGTCCTATTGCGCCTTTTAAAATAGGAATTGACGCCGCTATCACGGAGGGGAAAATGCATTTTTGGCGCTTTGATAAAAAAACTGGACAAGTGCGCATAAATTGCAATTCAGACTGGTACATACAAATACAAGGGCAATTGCATATTTGTAAGATTCAAAAATGTTTACTCGCAGTTTGGTATGGGGAAAATAAAATAAAGACCGAATTAATTTTGAAAGATGACCACTATTGGCAAACAAAAATGGAGCCGAAGTTGTTATCCTTTTACTTTGACTGCCTTTTACCCGAGCTCGTTGATCCACGACACACAAGAAATAGACCCATACGAGAACCTGACTATTTCATCGCAACAAAAAATAAATCCGCCAAAACATCTATTTGTGCGAAAGATACAGAGGAGGGAGAAGCGTCGGGTATAGAGTTGGAAGAAGAACGTCTTAATAGAAGACAAAATAAAGAAAACGTGTACGAAAAACAGGATAACTCGGATTTCAAAACTTTAGATTTTGGTGACTTATAAATAAAAAAAATGTTTTAATTAATGTGATTCCTATTCAAGTGTGTTGTAATTTTCTATAGTGCCTTTACATAAATTGAAATAAATTTCAGTTTCACTTTACCTAGATATTATATTCATGCCGTATATATACGTTTCCGATAACATAAACATTACGACGTAATCCTGCTCCAACTAATATATAAATGCTAATAAAGCCGAAAGTTAGTAAATAATAATAATACCTTTTTTACTACTTGCATATCTATTATATTTATAAATAACTACCCAATGATCTATACTTAGTTCACAATAGATAATAAAACATCTGTGTCTGAACTAGATTAATAAATATGTGTATTTCAGATACTCACAGACACTCGCTCTTCCATTTTATAGGTTACGGACTTACATAAGTATAACTCAAATAGAAGGTAAATGGTAAAATGTGAAACTTAATCATAAAGATGTGTTTTGTAATAAATATATTTTTTAAATGTGTATAAAAATGTACCCCTTTGTGTATAACGTGTGTGTAAGAAGATTAAGCTATATTAACTTGTAGTAAGTAATGCTTCAGTTTCTTCACAGTTTAACTAATGAAGAAGTTCAAATAATTTATTTTTTCATATTTTTAATTAAACAATAAATTTCAGTAATTTTATTGATTTTGTTATAAAGAAATGGTCCAAGGTGATAAAATTATTTATTAACTAAAGAATGACGAGAAATAGGTATATTTGTGCAAATTTTAAAATAATAATGTGTTTTTGAAAATACAAGTAACAAATATTTTGTTCCTATAAAATTAAAAGAACGAATGTCGGCTCCATAGCACTATGCGAATTTTGATTACGTGACGACGCGCGACTAGAGCGAGAGCGATAGATCCCACTCAGTGGGCAGGTAGAGCTAATCCACGCCCCTAAAACAACATTTAATTTTCGAGGTATCCTCTTAATGTGTTTCGCATGGGGAGCGTAGAGAACCGGAGACCCTTTTTACTGGAAAAGAGGCATTCCATTTTAGTCCTCACAGGTGACAACACATCTGAATTTTGATTTGTAATTGAGGATAGATGTAGATGTCTATGGACCACAGCAACCACTTACCATCAGGTGGTGTGTGCTCGTTTGTCACCCTGTCCTATAAAATAAAACGTGACCTTGAAATACTCGAGCGCGTCAGATTATTCAACGGACAGTTCAGCATGGTGTCCTTATTGTGCTGACCCGTACTCTGACAATTAGGTTGAGGAATTTCCTTAATCTGAAGGGTTTATAAAAAGCTTTACATTAAAATGAAAATAACTAGAAAACAATGCAGAATTTCAAAAAACATTATTTACGATAATTTGTCAGAAATAAAATTACCAACAAAAAAGTTCCTATGACATTTTGTGACAAGTCTGATAATTTCGCAGTAAAGAGTAGTCGTAGAAAAGAGATCTCAAAATTTACTATAAATTTGAGTTCAAGCTCAAATAACTTTTGAACAGATGAATTTCTCCAAAAATTTCAAAATACGTTTTTCTAGAGCGTTCAATTTCCTACAAAAATATTTACCGCACATAAAAAAAAGGTTTGTGAGGTAGAACATTCTAAAAAAAATTTCCCGTGTTATTTAAACGAGAAATAAAAATCGACCTCTAAATGGGTATTAAAATTATTAGCTCTGGTTTTTACAGGCGTTTATTCGGTACTGCGAAGATATTTCAATGCGGGATTTCAAACAAAAAAAGTCGATTTTTTTAAATCGGTCTAATATTATGATGAAGAAAAAAACGTTGAAAATAAATTTTCAATCTTCATCGTCTCTTGAATCATCGTTGAGAGATAGAGAAAGAGTAAGAAAGGAAGCGAGGCGCGAAGTGGGAAATACATAGTTCTCAGCAGCTGCACGCACCACACTATATTGAGGATTTTAACTACTTCGGCATGTGGAAATCGGCAGCTTATATAATTTTCGTGATCCTTAAATGATTCCTTCGAAAATAAAAATAAAATTAACCGCGCTCGAGTAATTTAAGATGACTTTTTTTTTACAATTTTGTGACTCTCCTATTTCCTTAGGTCAAGTGCAAATCGTCAGATTATTGAAATACACACTTTTCTGCATGTAATTAACTCACCTTGCCTTAAACTGACGCGCTCGAGTTTTTCAACCTTTCGATTTTTTTTTACTATTCTGATCGGCTGCCCTAAGCGTACGTCCCTATTTAAAGAGTTCACATTTGTTGGGGGTACTTAATAGGGTACAAGGTTTCCCCCCTCATGTAATTCTGCCGCGCTCGAGTAAATCCTGAAATCGCCGCTTGAGCTCCTTTACCATAATAAATATGAAAAATGCTTTACATTTCTATAATGTCACTATAACTTGAGCATGTGAGAGAAGTACATAAGTATTGTTATAATTCTAAATGAATGCCTGTTTAATAAGTTAAAGCCAGATCATCTTATATACTATTCTTACCTGAAGAAACCTCAGTTATCTCACTGTCACTAAGATTCAGTCTTTTAAGACTTTGCAGTGAGTACAGTGCATCAGGTACTTTAGTCAACGCATTCTTCGAAAGATCTAAATCTGACAAATTGCAGAGTGTGTCAAGGGATGTCGGTAGATTGGCAAGGGTTCGTTGTGTGTTGCGCATGTGCAACGTCTCTAGACTTTGAAGTGAGGGTAACTGCCTAAAAATTTACAAATGTTATTAAAGAATAGCATAATAAAATTTTGGATTTATTTTGATTTTTTTCTGTATTTGTGAATTGATAATCACTGTTTTAGTAGCCAGCTAGTAAAGTTTAAAAGACATAGGTATCAGTGAATGGAGGAGACCTATGTTTAGCAGTGGACTCTTAATAGGCTGCAACAAATGAATCAGTAGTCTGACTGGAGCTTTAACTTCATCACCTATGTTTAAAAAAATACCTTGGGTCAAAAGCAGCCAAAGTTTTGGCCGAAGCTAAGGTATTTTGTTCAACCTTCAGAAATTAATAATGCCAGCGTACAACTCGCAGCTCACGCCGACGTATTGATGACATCATTAAAATAAACTATACACTCTATAATATGTAGTAAAGTGCAGAGGATATTCGCATGGAACGTAAGAAAAATATGTAGTAAGCCTCGAACAAAGAATCAACCAAGAGTTCATTTGAAAAATCCCACCTGCTTTATATATCCATTCCCTATACATTATATTCTCAACTCATGCACTTTAGAATATAAAATAACTTATAGTAAGTGTGTAGTGCTAAGGTTGGTCTACTAAATTGAGACATGAAATGAACTTCTAGTGATGACCAAGATTATATTTTGCGATGATGGACTCAGTCAGTCAGCAAACCAAAGTAACCAGCAAAGTCTAAATAATCATTAAACTGAAGTTACGATAGACTGACTTTAAATATATTCCACTATAATTTTAGTAATTGACAATAGTTTTGAAAAGGTTCATGTGTGACTGCCTTCAGTATAGTACAGTGGTGGACCGATAAGCATTCAGATGGTGTGGATGGTATCGGGACGTTTGCCGCGTAGTGCGTTCTCGGAATTTGGCGGCTGGGATTAATCCGAACAATTCCTCAGAGCACTCCCCGTGATATATGCGAAAGAAAATGCAAAGAGATGCAACATCTCTTCGTAGCGCCAGTAAATCGAGCCGATCGGAAAGCATTCGGTCGTCGACGATTCGAGCCGCTCTGCGCTGGATGCGGTCATGTGGAACATGTGTCAGAACGTGAGTCATGAGCAACGTCTAAAATATTTGTGACGGGGAAAACTATGAACGTCCAACTGTTGGGCGCTATCCTCTTCTCATTTCTATGAGAATTAAAGAGCAATTAATCCACGACGGCTGGTATTGTTTACGAGTATCAAACCTCTTTTTTAGATCATAAAAGTCCACTGCTGGACATTTTTCCTTCCTGTGGATTTGAAAGAAAGAAAGAAAAAAAGAATGAAACATTTATGGCAGACAAGCCACGCCACACATAATGTATGAATATTTGTAAAAACAACAATTAATAAGAAAACAACAAACTTGACAGATATAATATTTAACAAAAGTGTGTATATATATAAAAAAAATTCTAATTGAAAATACGTTCGTCATGTGTGCTGTGGCGCGTTAGACAAATGGAACTCATTCAGCTTAATATGCTGTTTTCAAAAACAATAGCACAGGTTTTCAGTGGGCCCGAAAGGATAGCAACTTAATTTGGGTGATGGATTAATTTAGTACCGGTACTCGTTAACTCTGTACTAGAAGAATCGCATCTTTGACGTTGCTGCCCGTCAAAGGTGTGATACTTCTAGTTGAGAGTTGCCGGTCTGGGTATCTCATATCTGGCGTAAACGAAAGGATTATACCACCATCAAACGAAAGCCGTAATATTTTCTGGCATTTTCCTTCGAAAACCAACGGTATGAAAGGGGTGAATAAAATTCTGTTATAATCATAACTTTAAGTTCACTACCTTGGTATCGTTCTCTTACGTAATTGGGAATATAAAAAAATGACTCTGTTATGTCACATGCTAAATTATTAATTATCCATATGCATAATTACTCGACTGTATGTTATTTTGTGTTTGTATGTTAAATTATTTTCGTCGATTGAGTACCGATTTTAATAATTATTTTAATGGATGTTCAAATAAAAATTAAAAAAAATTCCAAACCTGAGGCCAATAGCTTTTACAGGATAACAGCGTAAAATAGCAGCTGGTGAGTGTAGAGAACCGAAAAACGTTTTTAATTCAAACGAGGCCTTCTAGGTCCGGCATTTCAAATGTAGATGTCTTTTAGCCACACCATCCACTAATTATCAGGTGGACTGTGTGCTGGTTTGTCATCATTTTTCCATAAAAAAATATACTTCAGTCTACTCAAAAGGGTTAAAATCTAGACTTGCAATAAAATTGTAAGCCGATTTCAGAGAATACTGAAAAGAATAAAATAATTTCAACACAATTCCTTTAAAAATCAGGGTTTTAATTCTACACACTATGTCTTAGCACAAACTTCTGAATCAATTTTGTGAAAAATAAGTTATTCTTTTTAGTTCCTTCAAGTCGGCTTATACTTTTTGTTAAAAATATAACTTCTTATGCAAAGAAACGGTAATACTGAATACTTACGGCATTGATTAATGTGTATCCGTAAGTTGGGGTAATTCCCAATAACGAATCAAGATTTTACAGCAGCATTGTGAAATGTCTCGTTAGAAAAAATTGGTTCGAACAGAGAAGCGATGTTAACATACGCTAGTTTTTGCTTACTTAGAAACATTTCCCGGTCGCGTCATCCATTTTATTAGCAACGTCCATTCGACTGTTAATTATTTCAATATAATAGCTGCATACGTACCTCGATTCTATATTTTAGCTAGTGGTTCCTTTAATGAATTTTTAGCTCATCAACCATAATTAGTCTTCAGCAACATCATACGGTCCACTGCTGAATATAAGATACTCTCAGATTGCCTAATAGGGGGAATATTTGCCATAGTAGCCATGCTTGGCAGGCGGATTGGCAAACCAATATATAATTTATCTATAACTGTTCCTTATCAGAAAATTTTACTTTTATTTTATTATAAATCTTACTCTTTAAAAATATTATGACAGCCGGCAAAAAATTCATTTCAAATATTTTTTCAATTAATCTTCAAGTAAAAGTTTGATGCTTCTTGAATAGCCCCTTTGTGCAATTGTGACTATATTTCCAATTGATAAACACAAACCGTAATCTATTCCATGATTGATTTTCTGCGAAGAAGTTTCGTAATTTAAGTTGATTAATTGAATAATTAAGTCTTTATAGACTTTTTTTCCATTTCAATACACCAGCTGGACCCGTAGACATTGCTTTGTCTTTTTCGGAAGATGATTCGATAAGTTTCTCTCCGAATCGGGCCAGACTTTCTAGAATATAAATTTAAAAAATATGTAAATAACAGGATAGCTGCGCTGGATAACTAGGTCCAGATTTTGTGATTTTCTACTACACACTTAACCGGCACTAACACAACATAATATATTGTGAATATGACTTATTTTGGTTGATAAATATTGAATTTGTTGATAACTTGACTGCAGCGCTACCTGTCAGATCCTAGTAAAGCTATGAACTATCGTCGTGATACAATAAAATATTGAGTGAATTTAACCTCTATCGTTCAAGTTGCTTCGAAGTAACACTAATGGACGCACTTACTATTATAATATATAACAAACGCAATAACTAATATTACTATTATTATAATATTATAGATACCGTGTAGTGGTAGTGAAATAATTATTCACCACCCCATATCATCCCGTGGATTTCGTAAGAGCCGATAGAGAGAACAAATCAGGCGTCTTCCTAATGACGACTAAAATACAAAACCGTGGTTGCCAACCCACTTGCCAGGCCTGGCAAGTACGACAAATATCCCTCCTCTGGGGCGGGATATCAATCTATGGGGATGGCCGATTATATATTTAGAAGTGAACTTTAATGGACTGAATTTTCTAACCTTGAAGAAATGGTAACCTTTAATAAAATTTAAAAGACGCCTTCAAATAACAAACAATATTTTAGATCAATTGCCGCTATTTATGAAATAAGTTCTATATTTTCTGGTTTTGTTTCGCAAAAAGTTAACCAAATTCTAGAAAAATTTGAAGTCCGTAGGCGGAAGGTCTCGTGAGTACGGCGGATAACGGAGAGCTTCCAACCACAGCTTTTGTAACTTGGATTCTTTGTGTAGTATGCGGTTGCGCGTGCGACGTGCGAGCTTCTCCATCATTGTGTTCAGTTCTTCACAGTACATATATGCAGTAATAGTCACCCCGTGTGTAAGAAGCTGTGATGAATCACACCGGCGCTAGACCACCAAATAGTGATCATCACTTTTCTAGTGGTAAGTTTTCGCTTAGGGCTTTGTTTAGGTGCTGAGCCAGGATCCAACCATATTACTAAGCCTTACAATTACCAGAGTTCATTTTTAATCGAAGGTAACAAACGGTTCAAAACTCCTTCGTTTGTTTGCTTGTTGAGCAGTGCAAGCCATGTCTTGACGCATACTTGATGTACTTATCATGAATTTCGCGGTGCACCCATTTGTAAAGTTTTTTTAGCGCTAATTTGACGCAAATGGACAAATAGTGATTTGACGCTAACGTTGAAACCTGCTGCTCATTCAGCCATAGATTGGGTATCATCAGCTTCCGTAATCGCCTTTAATTCACATTCACGACCAAAGTTTTCGAACGAGTACGGGGTTCATTTTTCAGAACGGAAATCGGAAAAAAAACAGGTGGTGCGTTCGTTTCCAGTATTCACTCTGTAAACGTCGTTGTTTTTACGTACCTCTGGAGCCGTATTGCTGCCACGACAGTACTCATACTCCATAATTACTCAAATTTCAACGTATTCATGATGACGAAAAAGATTCAAATGCGATAAAAGCATAACGCTAAACAATAAGCAATTGAATAATTTGGAAAAGAGAATTTATTAATCATTATAAATTGAATAATTAAAAAAAATCATTAGTACTGTCTAGAATTTCTTCTAGGCACTGTAACATTACATAACATAAACACCTGTCACACAGAGGTGTAGGCAGAGACTACGGACTTCCATTTGGCATGGTCCTGACACACCTCTCTCGCCTCTTTACATACATATATCTTCGTACACATGCTCGTTGGTTAAGACTACTTAAAATTTGGCCCATTTTCAATACATCGTCAATTTGGTGGATAAATTTTCAACTAGAGCGTAAAATAAATTAGAAATTAGAATTCTTAGCCAAAAGCAAATATATTAATTTCGCCTTCTGAAGTCTACGCTAAGGTTTTAAACATGGCTGAGCCATGTTGGAGCGATATTAATTGTATAGTTGCAGCACGAATGGGTCGATCCGAGGAAGGACGACGCCCTGACCCGCTGACGCCGGACCAGCGTAAAATAACAGGGAAAAACTTTTTACTGGAAAGGAGTCATTCCACCTTAGTCCAAACGACTAACAACGCGTTTTCTTTTCATTTGGAAACGAGGATAGATGTAGATGTCTATGGACACAGCAGCCATTTACCATCGGGTGGCATCCTCATCCTATAAAACAAGCCATAGTGTATAGTAAAATAAAAGCCCCGACTTCAGAATTCCAAATGATTAGGTATATTCTTATTAGTTCTTTGAGATTTTACTACTTATTAAAAGTAAATTTTTACCCTTATAAGTAGAGTAAGAAATTGTTAGGTATATTCTTATTAGTTTTTGAGCCTTTACTACTTATTAAAAGTAAATTTTTACCCTTATAAGTGGAGTAAGAAATGATTAGGTATATTCTTATTAGTTCTTTGAGCTATTAATACTTATTAAAATTAAAAATTTACTTTTAGTAAATATTAAAAGCTTCATTCACTTTCATGAACTACAGTCTGAACGTGAGAAAGAAATACATTCCTTTTTGAAGTTCCCTAATCGGATAAAAAGTAGGCTATAAGTTGCTCCGATTCAATAATTACCTAAATACAAAAAAAAATTGATTAAACAGACAGACGTACTGACAAAAATTCTGAAAACCACTAGTTTGACTTTAGTATCCTTTATTTTGTCCCGTGCACTAGTTTTTTTTCCCAAAAATATTACAATTACAGACACAAATTTTCTACAGATTTATATATGTATAGATATACTTTATTTTTACTTTTTTATGCAACATGATAATTGAATTATCTATGGATTTATCTTTAATGAATTTAAGTCATATTTAGCTATTTTCTGTTAATTATACTTAAATTTTGCGTTAACATTAAACAAGGAATGTGCTTATAGGTATATGAATACATCTTTTTTAATCAAGTAGGTGACGGATACGTGTCCCTCCCTTACTCGATTAAAAAAGACTACATCTTCAAACGGGCATCACTCCTAATGATGGTGCGTGAGTGAAAGAAAAAAGTAAGTACATAATACGTAAATAATCACGCCTGTCACCCATAGTGGTAGCAGACACTACGGATTTCCTTTTGGCACGATCCTGACACACCTCTCTCGCCTCCTTTACATCCATATATCTACATATACACGCTCGTTGGTTATAGGTTCTCCTGATGTAGCCCACTTTCAAAATATCGCCAAATTGATCGATGAACCTTCGTCTAGGGCATTTCTTCCCGAAACATCTGTAATATAATTTTTTGTCACCCTTTCCTCGTTCATTCTTTTTACATGACTAAACCACCGAAGTATTCCTTTCTTAATCCAGGTCACAACATAATCTTGCACACCACATTTTTCTCTTATCACACAATTTCTCACACTGTCATTTAGATTCAGCCCTAGTATACTCCTTAAATACTACATTTCTTAAGCATTTATCCTACTTTCGTGCCTCTTCTGCCATACCCAACTTTCACTACCATTGTTACGGCCCAGAGTTGCCCAGACTTGGGTCGACCCAATTAGGGCCCATTAGTAACCAGCTCGACAAGCAACTAAGAGACGAGCCCAATGGCTTATGGAAAATACTTATAAATATGCCTGGATATATCAAAGAAAATCTTACCCAGTTCAGAAGTAGGGTATACTACAAGGCTTAGTCAGCGGGTGTAAGCGTAGTGTGAGTGTGTATGTGAGAGAACGGTGTATGAATATGGTAGCTGACTTCACCAAGGCAGGCCGGAATCCGCCGTCGCTGCACTGCTCCAAAGAACGCCTCTCTGTTGGGGCCGAACTCCTATTTCACTTCACTCAACACAAACTACAGTCTAAGTTGAGATAGTCAAGGTTTAGAGTTCACTCGAATAAGCGAATGCACTTCGTACTATACAG
>DWHP01000443.1:0-20074 GCA_018247895.1 Parnassius honrathi
TATATATATATATAAGTTGTATATAAATAATAGTCTAAAACTTCGTATAAACTTTCTAGTCTTTTCACCAATACAAATTAAAACGAAAAGTAAAATTTGATGTTATATTACATTTTTTAACATAAATATTCAATAGCATGTTATTTTAATTACATTTTAAGAAACAAGAAAACGCATTTCAATAGACATGGAAATATCGAAGTGACAGTCAGGTTAATATATCGCCAGGCGTGATACATAACGCTAACAATGAATCAGGCGGCACGCGCCGTCGCATATGGCGCTGACAGTACTCGGGTGAGGCCGGCTCACGCGTTAATGGACTATTTATGGACGGCTCAGGTTTATGGGCGTATCTATGCGGCTTAGATTTCTTTCGTAGTAAAACTCTGTAACTGTAGTAAAATCGATACGGTTACTGCGCTAATGTTGGACTTGTAAAAAATTAAAACTTACGTACCATCACTTAACTAGGCGTAAAAACTTGTTGGTGTTGCGTCTTGCGTAAGGAATAAAATAATAGTATCCTCCAGATTTATTATTTAATTTGGAAAGTATTCTTTGATACAAAATAATAATTACACATGTTTTTTTTAGACTAGACTAACTTGGTCAGACTCTTACTAAAAGTTGAGATAAAATCGACTGCTGTTTAAGAAATCTTACGTTTTTCGTATTTTTATACAGCTAAGAGTGACATCAGCAAACATACATTCAACCTAATTTAACCTTTAACTTAAATGAACGCGATGTAATAGATAACTATATCCGTTTTTACATGCATTCGAATTGGAACCCGGTTCACATCACATAAAAAACATTATACATAGCTCACACAAAAAAGCAATATGTTGCTATTTCTCGTTGGTCTGGGAGAGGGCTACTCTCACAGAATAGTACCGAATCGACATATGCAGCCAAAATACAGCTAAAGCGTGAATTTACTTTACAAGAATAGTATGTTGGTATGGTAGATTGAGATATAAAAATCATTTTTTTCTATTTCTGCCAAGTGTTACTCTACACTAGGCATGACTGTATTCACATTTTCGAACTTTTTATTGCACGTCTCACAACGCGCGAGCGTGTGGGAGTGATCTTCTCTCGACATGCCGCTATGTGCCGATTTTGCAATATAAAATTGTTAGTATGTCTGAATTTAGACACTCAATTAATAAAAAAGGGATGTTTTGAAAACTAGATATATATTAAATTATAAAATCAGTGTATTTTTTCATTCAGTAGCTGCAGCAAAGCTCGGCACTTGCCTTATTAAATAACATTAGTTTGCAAGTTACAAGTTAGGATCGCCGCCGAAACCATTGAAAGTGTTATAGCATTTTTGAGTTGCGATTTATTACGTGCTTGAGCATAAAGGATAACATCGTTAGAATACCTGCACGTCAGAGAAATATGAAAAATATTTTAAAGACGTATAAAATTTATGAATTTGCCCTGATGAAGAGTGGACTCTTTTGTTCCACAAATCTCTCATAAATGAGAGTGGCTTGAGTCCATCGGTACTTTGATGCTTAGTTTGGACAGCACTTTTAAACGGCAGCTACTTTATATTTTATTTTTGAATTATGTATCTTTTGTTAAACGAGGTTAAATTATTCTGAAAATCAGTGCTATGAATTCGGAACATATAATAATTACATACTTTCTGTGGTTTTCCTTAAATAAATGATTCTTTGAATAAACATGTATCATTCCAGCCATTGTTTATATTCTAGTCTCGGCTGCATATGTCAATTCTTACGACATTATTTGTAGAGACAGTATAATGTCTCATGCTAAGTAAAAGTCGATGTAATGAGGAATAAATCATGCAACATCATTAGGTTAGTTACGTGATTGCAACTTTCTTAATTTTCCATACAGTAGCGGTGTTAAAGAATCCACATATTAGAGAGAAACTAAAACAGGAGATGGGCATTTTCTTGATAACTGCGGCTGCAAAACCTTCTTTCGAGGGTGACAACTATGGCAAATCTTCAATATGAGGCATGCTGTGGGGGAAACTGGTTTAGCAGTGGACTTTAACAGGTTGTGCCGGTAACGGTAATTATTCTGTAAATAAACACATGTAATTACTACTATTATTAATTATATTCTAGTCTTTCGGCTACACGTCATTTTTTCGACCTCCTTTGTAGGGACATTACTATTGAAATATTTCATGCTAAAAAAGATACCGTGAGAAATCGTAGTGAGAAAGAAACATATTAATTTAGTTTCGTGTTAACAACTTTCTTAAATTTATATTCCTTTGTTACAGCAATACGTCGAGGCACAGAAAATCAGCCAACAAAGAAAGCGCGGGCAGAGGGTGGTGCAAACGATGGCTCAAGTGGCGGGCGGGAGCATCTTGCATACACCTGCCTACTTCGTAATGAGCTACTCGGCGCGCAGATAGAAGAGCTCCGAGGGCCGCCCGCGAACTGCGCTGAGGGCAACAGGGCTGCTCTGGGTGCCGTCCAGTTGGCTTCGGCGGCGATGGCCGCCTTGGCATACTCCCCCCGTGTGTTCAAGTTCAGGGCGCCAGTGTACAGTGCTGAGGTGAGTTAGGTTTCATACCTTATATTTGCTTATGCTACTATAGGGTAAAACTATAGGAAAATTAGAGTCCTTTATTGGAGTGGTTTGCACTCAAGACAATTAATCTAAAATTTTGGAAGTTTCATAACTTAATATTTTTAAGTTCTGCATAATAAGCATATGTAGCCTTTTTTGTGTGCAAATTGGCTGCAGGTGTCCATGGCCTGCAGGTACGTCATGCCACTTACCATCAGTTGATTATAAGTTCGTTTGTTACTTCAAGGTTTGTATAAAATGTATTATATGTTTTGTTTGCTGTGAGAATAAACGTCAATTGTACTATTTAGATTTTATTAAATTAAAACTATTATATTTCAATATTAAAACATTTTTAAGAACGTGAGTCTGTTACTTAGTAATGAACAATAGTAACGTTACGGGATTTTTGATCTATGTATGAAATTTCTATTAATACTGAAAAGAGACGAAAAAGCTATTGATTCGTACCGTTAGCTTATTAAGTAAAAATAACGCAACAATGAGATCAATTTGTGTGAGCTTGTTGTGGTATTGACGAACTATATTTTTTTTCGTAACCCTGAATCCGCTTAATAGAATATACATAGTAGGGTGTTATAACACGAAAGCTCAAATGAATTGTTTACTTTTGCTACGGCAAGATTAAAGACAAGAAAAAAGTAAAGGCTAAAGGCTATATGGAGAGAAAATAGGGGATTAATCACTTTAACACGTTCACTGTCCCGTGGCCTACTGGGTTATTGATATTGACTTACTTATTGTCTCTGGAAGCCGTACAGTGAAAGTGTTAAGAATGGGCGACAGTATTCTTCTTAAGGTAGCAGCTAAATAGCAAATCTTCCTCAAATCGAATCGATTGCAGTTTTAATATTATATTAGAGTAGCACAAATTAACCAGTCAGTCAAATATATTTATTTTAAACTTGTAGGTTACTTTTATAAATCTGACGAATATTAAATTGATGCTTCTGCCTTTCAGGTGTACTTCGTCAAATTTGATACATTTTTATTATTTAATATACTACTATATATAAGTTACCTTGTTTCATTATGTCTTTCTTTCTAGCAATTAAGGTATTTTGATGCCTATTTAATCATATCTTGAAGACAATCTCAGATAGAAAAACAGACATTGACAAATATGTTGCACTCCTGTGCTCAAATACGTGGTATATCAAAGGGGTTAGTGCCCCCTAAACGTCAGGTTGTCCGATGGTATAACGAAGAGAGAGGAATTAAGTAATGTTATTCCTGCGCACATACTCTAGAAATGCGTCCTATAGAATCTTGGCCATTTTACGCCTGTGCTCGAAGCTGGCGAAATTGTAAAGTTAAAAAGTAAAGTTACAGCCTATATACACGTTCCACTGCTGGGCACAGGCCTCCCCTCATTTCTGAGTCGGTTTTAGGGCAAGGAAGTGTCCGCCGCGCTGCCCCAATGTTGTTGGCGAACTTCACATGTCTACGAAATATTTTTTTCTTATTCTTCGGACATGCAGGTTTCCTCACGATGTTTTCCTTCGTCGAGCACGTGGTAAATCAGCACTTAAAATTGTAATTAACAATTTAATTGGTGCCGGCGGGGATTGAACCCGGGTTACTCTCGTTCTGTTATATTTACAGCGTGCGTTAAAATGAATAAATAAATTGACTTTAACCAAATGAATGTCGCCATTCATAAAAATTCTGCATATGACATGGCAGAAGCCTTCTTTTTTCAATCCATCCTTTATGTACTTAAGCTTAATCAAATAATCTCTATATATAAAAACAATTGCTGCCCGTTTGTTATTTTGGTGAAATTGTTTGTGTGCGTTTGAATGGGAACATGGATGGCTTAGAGCCATTTGGACCCGGTAGGTGGCGCTGTTGTTGAGGTCCAGAAATTACCCGTGCAAAGCCGGGGCGGATCGGTGGTCATTAATAATTATAAACTTGTTTAAACACTACGGAGGCGAACTGGATGGGTTACCAAGGCAAGTTATTTTATTGTCTTCTATTTTAGTTTGGACAAGACAGCGATTCAAATTAATTGTTTAATGACAAAATTGATGGCTCACAAAATTTATGTATTTCGACCATCATTAATTTTATTGCATACGTGTTGCAGTAAAACTGAGCTATAATCGTCACTTTAATTCTGCCATTTAATAAATATTTCAAAATCTCATATTTAATTAAAAGTGGCTGTTTGGAATGAAATTTGCAAATTTATTGTAATTCTCGAACTTATTACCGGTATGATATAAAATATAGGATCAAGAATATCCGATATAAACAAACAGGTTGTCGAACGCTATAGATAAATTCCGAATCGAGCTTCTTTACAATTTTTCGTTGTAGCAAACGAACATACAGAGATGGATAGAATTGCATGCCTAATTAGCATCTTTTATTGAGAATTGTATATGCTATATACGTGCATATTTGGCTGTGTCTAATTGCATCGCAATTTTCGTCCGAAGCCAATAAAACGAATAAAAAGTAATTAGTAATTTGCACGTTTTTCGAATCCACAAAGCGATCCGTTTTTTGTTTAGCCTTTGATTTATACCTTCATGCGGATCATGAAGCTGCACCGATAAATTTCCTTTTGGGATTTGAATGCCGAATGTCTTACCCCGGCTTTTGATGCCCCCACTTTATTTATGGACGCATCACGGTGATGTAAAAGCCATTTTTACAATTTGATGAGTTATTTTAGAGTACTGTGTACACCTTCATTTATGTTCGTCCGTATTTTTTTTTATTTTAATAGCATTAAAGTCAGTTGCGAATCGAACGGCCGTTTTAATGTTCTTTTGATACGATCACTTCAGTTTCCTATTTTACGATTATTGCCGGATTCCCACTTAGTATATTCTCATAAAATTTTCCACTTTAAACGGTATGACCCGGTAATATTATTAATACAAATTGAGTCTGACCTCGTCTTTGAACCCACAATTGTGTATGTTTCTTTAAATTGTTCATGTTCAGGATTTTTGTGAATTTTTCGCACATGTAATGTGAGCTGACGCTCACTTCGACGTTATCTTCATTGGCAAGTATCGATTTAAAAAATAAAAGCGCACAATGAGCGAACCTTATTCGATTTTGTTGTAGGGTCAAACGACTATTCGAATATTTGCGTTGTAATGTCGTGTTGTAAATGTTCGCAAAATCGAATCGAGATTCGAGATCCTCGAAGCTCTCAACCATAATAACTTTATTGCCTCATATTCATTTAGGTGCACTTTGCCAAACTTTTTCTATCAGGCAGCTTAACGACAGACGATTTTATTCGTTTTTAGGGAATAATTTTAATCAAGTGAGGGTCGGGCTTTAAAAGTGAAAAATTATGCGTCGTCGTTGATTTAAAATATTATCGGATTTCGCTCTCAACTCTGGGTTTCGTTTCGTCTGAGATCGTAAAGTGCTGATTTTACTCTCACTTGGGACTTGAAAAGGGATCGCGATGGGAAGATACGGCGAAGTTGGTATTATTAGTAAATATGTACGCAAAGATTGAAGGTGACACGCACGTGAAGCGAACGGTCGGTGATGTTACAGTGTTGCTTGCAAGCCAGTTAACTGTACACAAATGATTTTTGGTCTTCAAAGTTATACGTCAGTTATTATTAAGCAATATTTTTGATTTAGAGAAGTTAAATTGTGCAGTGTGAATATTAAAATTTTTTGGGTGATAAATGTGATGCCAAAGTGGAAGCGATATTCTTTATACAGTTTTGTGTTAAACAACCTTTTAGATTACAATGTTCGCTTAACTTGAGGGTTTTCAGGTGCTTCGGCAACTCGTGTAACTATCTCTACTTGCAAAATTTGTAGTGCTGCGGCTTTGATATTTCTTTATTTTGAATTATTTACTTGTAATACATATTAACAATTACTCGGTTAATTGTTATCAGCAGTGCGATTGTGTAACTGATGGAAATCGTTACCGATGGGAATCACTCCGCACGACCTTATTTTGTTCTACTTTATTAGACTGTGATGGTCCACTAATGGACATTGGCCCCTTAGAGAAGATTTTCCAAATGGTTGCATTTAAAGTATTTTAAAAAAGTGCATGTGAAAATTGGTGAATATATTCGCGGACACAGTGTTTTCGGAATATGAACGAGTTATAAAACGAAAGTTTAGGTTACGATACTTTCTAAATAAAGAAGCGGCGTTTGTCCTTTGTATTAGCACAGGTAATAGTGTCAGTATCAAGCTGAAAATGCCGAGTCGGCGCGGCGGCGACTGTAATTTAAAGACGGTATGTATCGAATATCGATCCTTTGTTGGCACGACGTGTACTCGGTAGCGACACGCGATATTAATAAGCACTTAATTTATTCTTTTGTAATGTCTTCAGCAAAAACTTTGCGGTTGGCTTGTATAATAATTGCCAACTATTTTCATGTTACTACGTCGCTGACCACGTGGCCTAGTAATGCTTTATATTTGTTACGCTTCACTTAGACTGCCTCGTTGGTCTAGTGGTAGTGAACACGATTGCTGATTGGAGTTCGAATCCCGGGTCGGATCAAAATCAACTATTAAGTTTTTCTGTCAAGACATCGTCGGAAGCAGCCCGTAGTCGCGGTGCTGCATCCCCGTGTCTCGAAAAGCACATAAAGCCGTTACTCCTGCGCCTGATCTCTGACCAGCCGTATCGGGTTGCCGTCCTATCGGACTGTGAGAGTGAGGGAATAAAGAGTGCGAACACACTCGAGCACCACAATCCTATCTTGCGTAGATGGCCAGTCTTCATTTAGACTGGTCGCCGTGACCGAACTTTGGTCTGGAGTACATTCATTTGGTTAACTAGAGCTATTCTTGAGCTTCGTCACTCAGGAGATTAGCGTTTGCCTTAAAATTTTAGAATATGCGAACAAACTATATTGCCAAATATATACTTACCACGTATGAAATGTGCTGGCGCCAGCACATTTCATACGTTGTAGGGCCACGCTGCAGCTATATTATGGTTGTAGCACGAATGGGTCGGCTCAACGGGGAAGGACAACGTTCTCACAGAATATCAGTGTAAAATAGAAGCTTAATACTGCAGTGATTCGTATGGTTAGTGTAGAGATCCGGAGACCTTTTTGTACCGGAAACAAGGCATTCCGTCTTAGTCCTCAGAGGTGACAACTGACGATGCATCTAAGTTTTGATACTTAATCGAGGATAAATGTAGATGCCTATGGGTCACATACCATCATGTTGACTGTGTGCTCGTTTGTCACCCTTATTATATTAAAAAAAAAACTATTGAAATTGCTAATTGCAATTTTAAGTGTTTATTTATTCCGTGCTCAGCGGTGATGGAAAACATTACGAGGAAACCTGAAGATCTGAGTCGCTCTGGGGTATCGCGGTGGACTATCTTTTTTTTTAGGATAGGGTGACAAACGAGTACACAGACCACCTGATGGTAAGTGGTTGCTGCGGCCCATAGACAGCTACATCTATCCTCAATTACAAATCAAAATGCAGATGCGTTGTCACCCGTGGGGACTAAGATGCTTCGTTTCCAGTAAAAAGGGTCTCCGATTCTCTAGACTCACCATACGAAACACAACAGCATTAAGCTACTATTTTACGCTGGTATTCTGTGACAGCGTGGTTCTTCCCCTAATATATCTGCAGCATGGCTCTACCACGTATAATACTCTCTCGATCTACTTCATAACCTCTTTAGATTTCAGTAGAGAGGGTTCTGTGCCCAATAGTAACGTATGTAGCTTTACAGTTTTTCTCCCTTAAATAGGTTCTTGGTTGTTTAATATTTTTAAGGATTCATGCCTTAAGAACTGTTGGAGCCTGTTTAACCTGTAAAGTAAATATTAATTTTCGTGTCTTTCATTGGAATCATAATAATCATAGCGCATAAGTTAATAAGTTATAAAATATCTAAGAAAATGTTGAAAATAAAAGATTATTGATTTTGACAGTTTACTCACAATAGTTTATAATTGATTTGTTTCCGTTGAACCTTTTTTCATTTCGATTTGTCATCATGTGTATTATATTGTTAGAATGATTTCATACTGACTGTGAACTTCACATTATTAGATACATAGATTCCCGTTATGGCTACAGAGAACATTTCTCGCGGGAATTATTAATGCAGGCATTATTGCCAAAGTCATTTACATCTTCTCATTAGAAAGGTTATCCTTTATCAGATCTGTATCTGTCTGTATCAAAGTCATTTACATCTTCTCATTGGAAAGGTTATCCCTTATCAGATTTCCTGAAAAAAAAATTTTTTTTTTAAGTTTTAATAAAATACGATAAAGTTTAAAAAATATACACTCATACCGTTCATTTTTAGGAATCTTTCTCTTTTATAAATTTCCGACTGATTAAATTTTTTCCGATTTACTGGCTCTCTCCTGACTGTATTTTGATTCTTATTTGATGATATTTGTAAGTGTCTAGACACAAAACACCCTTACTTTTATAGAAATATGTAATATGTTATAATTACGGTAGGAAAGAAAAATTTTGTTAATGAATACACGGCTATTGAAAATATTTTTTTTTCTTAATATTCAAAGCTGAATTCTTCCTTCGTTTTCCTCCTTGGCAGCTGAAATGGTGACCCATATTACAGTACCAGACGTCTCTCACCCTCAATCTTGGTCCTAGTTAACGGTTTATTTATTATTAAATTCATTTTGTTTTGTCCTGCGGGTTTCGAAAGTAGCGATTATTATACAGCAAACTCTTCTTTTTCATCACCTCGTAAAAGTACACTTTGAGTTTTTTATACGTGTGGAATAAACCGCGATCTAAAGGAAGAAAGGAAGAATTTTGTACGTGGTAGAGCTACGCTGCAGCTATATTATAGTTGTAGCACGAAAGGGTCGGCTTGACCGAGTAACGACCACGCTCTCACAAAATACTAACGCGGTTAGTACTGCTGTGTTTCGTATGGTGAGTGTAGAGATCCGGAGATCCTTTTTTACTAGAAACGAGGCATTCCATCTTAGTCCTCAGGGATGACAACGCATCCGCGTTTTGATTCTTAAACGAGGATAAATGTAGATCTATGGGCTACAGCATTTACATACCATCAGGTGGACTGTGTGCTAGTTTGTCACCCTTATTCTATAAAAAAGGCTGTAAGATCTCTCTGGGATATCCTATAGTCGTCTCTTATACCCACTGAACGAAATGAGGTAATGGATTCCCTTATGCTGCCACCATGCTGTTAATATACCATAGTAATTCGGTAGAATGGTAAAGTAATGCCCAAATAGATTCTAATGAAGAAAAATATCGTTAAATCATTATTTTTTACAAATAATTTCGTCGTTGTGAACACACCTTTAAGCTAACGAAGCGAATAAGCGCTAATAACAGAAAACCGACAAAACTATTTCGGTGCAAAAATACTTTTGTGTGTCAATTATCGCGGACGGGGCGTTTAGCGCGGCAGTGACAATGAGGATATACGCTAATAAAGCGGCCACGACTTTTTATACGCAGTTTTCTACAAAATGCAAATTTATATATTTTTTATTTTGAATATTTATTACGGACTTGTGCATCTTTCTTTGTACATCTTACACGTTACTAATACAATGGCACTGTTTTTTAAACATCACAACAGTCGTATCGCAATTTCTGCCCAGTCATTTGTCTGTCTGTCTGACATCACTCAAACGGTGACAACGACCTAAAATAATAAATTATTGATATTTTACGGTCAAACGTTTGGAATATTAAAAGTTTTTGCAGCTCATTTTGAGTTTCGTTTTACGATTCATGTCCAAATATTGGATGTTGGCTTTGGTAAGATATGTCCGGATCGTGGTTGCCTTGCATAATGAGTTTTAAACTGATTAAAACCATTTGATGTTTGCGATCCGTCCCCTTTGGTCATTTTTGTTTTTCTACGTGCTGTTTTAATTAAATCACAGTCCTTTGCGATTTTAAAATACCACATAAGCTTATTTATATAATCAATAATTTATAAGGGGTTATTATTACATGGATGTTGTATAATAATTGACTAATGTGTACCTATAGAAGCGATCTGTAACTAAAGTGACCATTTATTTATTTTTCCTCAGAGCGGTACACCTTTAAAATTATTATAGTTTTAGCACTTTTGACTGTCTTCTTGGTCTAACGGTTGTAAACGTAATTGCTGATCATGTGGTCCCGGGATCGAAACCTGAGTCGGGCTAAGAATCGTTTATTGGGTTTTTCTGTCACATAATTCTCTGTAACAGCCCGGAATATTGATTTCGAACTTATTGAAGTTCGCGGGGTTTCACCACCGTGCCTCCGGAAGCCGTTACCAATATTCAATTTGGGACCCTTTTATTATAGTTTTAAAAATAAAACACATAGTTGTTTGAATGTGTTAATGATCAAAAGTGAGAATGAGGACTTAGAATGATACATAATCTGGCTGCTGGCAGTAACTCTAAACAGCAAATAAATACTAATTAGAAATAACTACGTTATTTGATAATTTATTGTAGATTAATTAAACATTGTCACTTCGTAACTTTAAGCTCAAAAGTGTAGGTTTTCAAAATAATCACGTAACTAGTCAGGCCATGCTGGCCAACCTGGTACGCGCGGTGTCATAATGATGACACCGGTGACAGAGTTTGCATGATGCTACGCTTTTATTTGTCAAAGCGGGACATTTTTACGTATTTTGGGGACAGCGAGACACAAACAAACACAAACCTTTAAATCGGGACCGTCGCGCCTAAAGTGGGACATGTGGTTATGTTATCTATAACCATAACCCGTCCTGTAAATTTTATTAGAGTCGACTAAGGGATGTGTCAGGAAGATATTCTGATCAATCGTGCTTATCAACAGAGGCGTATGTAGTGATATTAAACAAACTTAAATTAGAAAAAATAATATTTTCTGCAACATGCTTGTTGATTATCTGAGAAATTCATTAGAATTATTATTTTTCTAGAAACTTCGAATATGAACGATTCCTACAATACACTTAATACTTCAACCTCTCATAATTGAAAATTTATTCCTGAAAAATTATAAATAGTGTAGGATATCCACTACCCTATAAATTCCCGTGTTTTTTATACACCGTGGTCCCGTGGCTGTCGTGAGAGGCGACAGAGGGAAACTGAATCAGAAGATGAACTGCAGCATCTTCCTGATAACAACTCAAAATATGTAATAAAACTGCGGTTGCCGATCGCCTACCGAACGTGGCAATCCATGGGACCAGCAGCAGTGGACTTGCGTAAGCCGTAATGGATTGATGGAATGGAAATTAGAAACATTATTTGCTGCAAGTGTGCGCTTTTATATCTCCCCATGTAATGTACTCAATATCGCTAAACAATCTTTCTAACGAACGGAAATGATTCTCGCGTTATTAATGTAAGTGCGGTAATTTCTATCATTAACACTTACAAGTGTGTTCGTATGTGCGCTTGTGCGCCTCCGCTTAGCCGCAACACCGCTGGAGAACGTCTAGTGACACAGGAGGTAGTACTATATGTATATGGAAGGTGCAGATAATAATTGTAATACTAATTAGTAATTATTGTTATTGTGGCATATTTTTGTAGTGCTCTCTCTATAAATACATAATAATAGATTGAATAAATAAGATGCAGTAAAAATTAAAGTAATTGGATATTATATTGAATAAAAATATTCTTTTCTAATTCCTCGAGGACTAAGATAGAAAGCCGATTACCAGCTATTTTACGTTGGTATTTTATGCGAACGTGGTACTTCCCTGGCGGTACTGCAATAATTAATACTTACATGTCTTCTTCGCTACGTCAAGTCTCTGAATCAGATTCTTCTGTTCTTCTAATTGCCTAGAACAGTTGCAACAGTTTTGTTATAATAATACCCTACCCAGGAAGTCAGTGTCAAAGTGAAGAGGAAGATTGCCCTGTCTCTTAAGTTATGGTTGTTTAAACGTCTCTATCTAAATAATATAAAATAAATAATAAAATCATTTTACATTCTAAAGTCGGTGCTAAGATGAAGTCCAAAGAATTTCAAGTCTGGTTGTTTTACCCTTTCGAGTGGAATAAGGAAGATCACAATCTCACTGTCGTCTAAATATTTATATTAAAAAATGTCATCCCCTATTGTGCTATCGTTCTGTGGTATCGGTGGGGGCATAATTTTTGCTCCAAATTGACATGGAATCACCCCAGAAGTATTAACCTATTTAATAAAAGGAGAACCATTAAATCCAAAATTGACGAAGATGTCGCGTAGCGTACATACTAAAAACATATAATCGAATTGTAATCATCATCATCATTACAGCCCTTCGCAAGTCCACTGCTGAACATAGGCCTCCCCCAAGGTACGCCACAAAGTACGGTCCTGAGCCACCTGCATCCATCGACTTCGTGCATGTCTTACCAAGTCGTCACTCCATCTAGTGGGGTTCGCCCTACACTTCGCCTACCGGTACGAGGATGCCTGTGAATGTGAGATAGAATTTGCTTAGTTAGACAAATAAGCCCACGCATTAAAACTTGTAAGTTACCTTAGACTAAGCGCAATACAAAAGTGGAAAATAATTTACTTTAATTTATCTATCTATTTGCCCTTACAATGTATGATATTTTGTGAATGTCATAACAACTTAATATGTCTAATATACCTTGTTTAAAACACGAAAAGTTTTAATGGAGCCCAACTAAATCAACCACAAGCGTTAACTACAAACAGTTTTATCCCATGAAGGCCGCACTTTTGCAGCCCTCATTTTTGTTGTAACATGAATCGATAAATTTTATTATTTCATGTGATACATGTACTACAAATGGAAGAAAAATCTTACGGGTTTCAAAGGCAGTGTACCCATCCCGTTTATATCTAACGTAAAATAACCCTGACGGACGGGGGCAGCAGCATCGAAGGTCTTCGAGTCTTCTGGTACTTTGAAATTCAATTCATTTGCGAAGCATGACTTTCAAAACAAAAACTTTTTACAATTTGAGTGAAAAATATTAAAGTTAACATGTAGTCTTGTTATATCTATTAGTCTACTTATAAAAACTTCGAAGATTTTTTTTACTTAGTATTTTTAGTATTCATATTTACTTCTATGTAATTTTAGGCAGTTATTAACTTCTATCTTTTTAAAACAAATTCATGTTCAAAAGTGTGTAGCTTTTATATTATTTTAATAAAAAGTATATATCATTATTTCTATAATTTGCATACAGAAGAAGCTGTAGTTAAATCAAGAGACTATCGCTTGCGTTTAAATTTTATTACACGTGAGGAAACAGACGCTAGAACAATTGTTTATTTCAATTGTATACCGACTCACCGTATTCTTTGTGATGAAGGAAATAATTATGAGACGACATTAAGCCATGCAAAGTCGAATTTTCTTGGTAAAAACTGAAAATCTTCTGGAATGAAGGAATGGGTAACTTTTGGTTTAGCACGTTATTCAATCGGTATATGAAAATATAAATACTGACTCACTTACTCACTCATTGACTCATCAAACCAAGCCCTTGGACCTATAAAGCTGAAATTTTGCACAAAGATTCCTTTCATAACGTAGACAAGAAATAAGTGCGTTAGGCTTCCGACCATCAAGCTGCCTACATTTGATGGCAGTACAAATAAATGGTTAGAATTTCGCGATGTGTACCTGTCAATTGTGCACAATAATGACAATCTCAGTGATATTTGCAAGTATCAATATTTAAAAGCATCCTTATTAGGAAGCGCAGCGTCTGTTATTGAATCATTGGAAATATCGGCGGCAAATTACGAAGCGACCTGGAAACTCGTTAGCGGTAGATTCGATAACAAACATCAGCTGATTCATACTCACCTTAAGTCATTGTTTGATATGTCTTTTATTGGAAGGGAGTCTGATAAATCATTGCGTTTCTTAATTGACCATGTGTCGAAACATTTGAGGGTTTTAAGTAGTTTAGGTGAAAAGGTTGATAACTGGGACACGCTCATTATATTTATGTTCGCGAACAAATTAGATATTGCAACCAGTACGAAATGGGAGGAGTATAGGAATAGTTTAACCGAGAATCCCACTTTAGAAAACTTTTATGAGTTTTTGCGACAAAGGGCCGACGTTTTGGAAATGATAAGTGCAAGCACTAGCACTAGCGACAAGCCTGACAAACAAGTTGCGTATAAACGAATGGATAAGGTTCGAAAGGCATTTGTCGCAACGGCAAGCGAGTCCAACACGTCGAGCCACTTAAACATAAATAATGCACGAGTTTGCCGCATATGTATTGGGGATCATTTCTTATATAATTGTGAAAAATTTAACCAACGACGAAAGAAACACGTTAATAAGAAAATTAAAGATTTGTATGAACTGTTTCCGAGGTGGGCATTATTCCCACCAATGTAAATCGAGGCCATGTGCTATATGTAGACGTAAACACAATACTCTGCTGCATAAAACAATGACATCCAGTCCTCAGAAAAGTGTAGAAAGCAAGGAGTCTGTGTCTACGCCTATATCGTTATCAGCCAGCGTTGAAAATCAGGTATTACTATCAACTGCAATAATTTCAATAAAAAATGTAACCACAAACAAAACTTACGAAGCCCGCTGTCTATTAGACTGTGGTTCGCAGTCTTGTTTTATTACGGAAGCGCTGAGGAATAAGTTAGGCATACAAAGTGAACCTGTTGACACGGTTCGGGTGACCGGCATTAATAATATTTCGTTTGATGCGCTAAGACGTTGCACCTTGTCAATCCAGCCGCGCGAGCGCAGTGATAAGGAATCGTGTATAAAGGTCGATGCTTTTGTTATTCCACAGATAACGGGTCAGTTGCCGTTAGAACAGGTGGACGTTTCGAATATTGTTGTTCCACAAAATGTTGTTTTAGCTGACCCTGCTTATTATAAGCCTTCACAAATAGATATGTTATTGGGAGCGGACATTTTTTGGGATGTAATTAGCAGTGAAAGGTTAAGGCTGGGGCACAATAAGCCCATGTTGCAAAATTCTATATTTGGCTGGCTAATGGTAGGACCTGTAATGTTAAGTAGTAACGATAGCAGCAGTTCAAAGGTAAAAGGCACACATTGTGGATTTAGTATAGAAATACATAATCAGCTAAGCAAGTTTTGGGTGTTGGAGGAAGTGCCAACTACACCAGTGTTGTCCCCAGAAGAGGAGGCGTGCGAAGCTCACTTCAAGCAAAACACGAAACGCTTAGCTGACGGGAGGTTTTGCGTTACGTTGCCGTTTAGTACGCATCCAGATGTGCTGGGTGACTCATACAGATTAGCGAGAAAACGATTCGACTCATTAGAGAAACGTTTTAAGCGGCAGCCTGACGTAAAATCGCAATATGTAGATTTTATTAATGAATATGCCGAATTAGGTCATTTATCGGAGAGTGACAAACCAGAAAAAGCCTATTTCTTACCGCATAATCCAATTTTAAAAGAGCAAAGCGAGTCCACAAAGTGTCGCGTGGTATTTGATGCCTCAGCGAAGACTGATTCTGGTTATTCGCTCAATGATATCCTCATGGTGGGGCCCACGGTGCAAGACGACATCTTCTCTATTCTAATAAGATTTCGTCAACACGCTTTCATATTCACAGGAGATTTAGAGAAGATGTATAGACAAGTAGTCGTGGAACCAACACAGAGGCACCTTCAAATAATTTTATGGCGTAATAATGAAGCCGAGCGCATGAGGTACTTGGCGCTTAATACCCTGACGTACGGTACGGCATCGGCAAGCTACCTCAGCACTAGGTGTCTCGCTCAATTAGGTCATGAAAGCACCGATCCTTTGGTGAAAGAAGTAATATTACATGATTTTTACATAGACGACTTAATAACAGGTTTAGATGATGAGAAAAAATTAATAAATTTACACCAAAGGATCGACGAGACTTCATTTTAATTTAAGAAAATTAAAAGGCAACTCAAAGGAGTTTCTCCGCAGTGTAGCGGAAGAAAGCAATTGTCAGCAAGATAATTTGAAAATATCCAATCAAAGTAACACTTTAGGTATTGAATGGAATCCTAATGAGGATAACATTTTAATCAAATGTTCGAAATTGCAGTTGATAGATAACCATGTTAAGTACACTAAAAAGGCTGTCCTATCTGTAGTGTCAAGTATTTTTGATCCTTTAGGGCTGTTGAGTGTATGTGTTATTTTATGTAAAATCTTCTTGCAATCACTCTGGTCACAGAAATTGGACTGGGACGAGGAAATTCCCCAGGCGCCTGACTGTATCTGGACTAGGTTTATAAATAACATAGGTTATTTAAAGGAAATAAGTATTCCGCGTCATGCAAGTTGTAGGAATGCGGTAACAATCGAAATCCATGCATTTTCGGATGCCTCGTTAAAGGCATATGCTGGATGTGTTTATTTGCGATCAATGGATGAGTTAGGTAATTACACAGTACGACTTTTATGCGCTAAGTCGAAGGTCGCACCTTTAAAGGCCACGACCATTCCCCGTCTGGAGCTTTGTGGAGCCTTATTAGTTTCACGCTTATGTGAAAAGGCTGTACAAGCTTTGCGATGCAATATTAAGAATAGGTACTTTTGGTCAGACAGTAAAATAGTATTGGGATGGCTGTGCATTCCGACAAACAAGTTATGCACGTTTGTATCGCACCGAGTCGCGGAGATTAATGACAAATGTTCAAACGCTATGTGGATGTATGTCCCCTCAGCGCAGAACCCAGCCGACCTGGCTTCGCGCGGAGTATACCCGGACGTAGTACAGTCGTTGTCACTGTGGTGGGAGGGACCTGCATTCCTGCAGGATAACGAAAGCCAATGGCCTGAACAGAGCGGCGCGGTACAAGCGGGCTTACCTGAGTTGCGTGCACACACTGTAAGCATTGATAAATCGATATCGCCAATAATCGACATGTCAAGGTATTCTAGTTTTCTTAAATTACGTCGCATATTTGCATATGTGTGTCGTTTTATCAATGTATTGGTGCATAAGCAAAGGTATAAGTCGAGTTTGCTAACAGTGGACGAGCTTGAACAGGCGGAGTCCAAGCTGGCTTATTTATCACAATGTGAAAGCTTTGCTGATTTTAAGAGCAACCCAAGTTCTATACCTGGTTCAAGTAAATTAAATCCTTACCAAGACGAGTCAGGATTAATACGTGTAGGTGGTCGATTAGATAACTCGAAATTTGTGTACGACAAAAAGCATCCTATAATTCTGGATACAAAGCATCATTTTACTAAATTGATATTCAGGTATTTTCATTTTAAGTTGATGCATGCACCACCGCAGCTTCTTCTTTCAGCTATTCGTGAACATTATTGGCCGTTGAATGGCAGAGTACTGGCGAGACGTACTTATGGTGATTGTACACGCTGTAAGAGGATGAAAGGAGAAGTTGCGCAACAAATAATGGGCAATTTACCAGCGCAACGGGTCACACCTGGATATGTTTTTGAGATCGTGGGAACTGATTTCGCAGGTCCTTTTTACACAGTTGACAGGAAAGGTCGCGGCGCAAGACTGTCAAAGAGTTACCTGTGTGTCATAATAGATTTTAAGGTTAAGGCCGTACATCTTGCGGCTGTCAGTTCTTTGAGTACTGAAGATTTTGTTTTAGCATTGCGTCGCTTTATGGCTCGTAGAGGGCCCCCTCTAGAGATATTTTGCGACAATGGGAAAAATTTTGTTGGCGCTAACCGCGAGTTAGGTGAGTTTCTCACTGCCGCTTCTAACTCTGTGTCAGCGTCATTTGTAGAAGATAAGATTAAGTTTAATTTTGCACCCGCGTATGCTCCAAACTTTGGAGGCTTATATGAAGCAGCTGTCCGGTCTGCAAAATACCACATGAAAAGGGTGATAGGTAATACGCATTTAACCTTTGAGGAGCTAGCAACCCTGTTCGCACAGATTGAGGCTATACTTAATTCTAGGCCCCTATGTCCTATGTCCTCATCTCCGCACGACCTAGTTCCCCTCACCCCCGGGCATTTCCTCATAGGAAGACCGCTCATTTCATTACCGGCACCAGACCTGCAAGAAGTGAACCCTAACCGGCTTCAAAGATATGCGAAAATCGAGCAGGCAAGGCAACATTTTTGGTCAAGATGGAGCCAGGAATATATCTGCGAGTTGCAGCAGCGCACCCGTTGGCAGCGACGCCGCCCCGACATTCAACCTGGTCAGATGGTTCTGATATAGGACGAGGCGACACCACCGCTCAAGTGGCCACTAGGACGGATTCAAGCAGTGCATCCTGGCACCGATGGCGTATGTCGAGTTGCGGACATACTAACAACGAAGGGCACGATTCGTTGAGCAATCAACCGAATCTGTCCATTCCTGGATGATGATGAAACTTAAAGCCAGGAGCTTTAAGAGGCGGGAAGATGTTGGCGCAACCAACAAACCTTTTATCGTACCGGGCCCACAGTGACGTCACGCATACATACGTCACACACATGCCACCGCCCCGTTCGGGCCTCAGACTGCACCGTACAACCGTAGCGGCAACACACGTTTCTTGTATCCTTATTTGTCATATACGACATTGTAAATATAGTTATTAAATCAAGTTATTAGTACTATCCTGGTCTTCTTCATTGACGATCCTGCGATCCTGGTCTGGAGAGAGCTTACCTGAGGAGTACACCCAACATTCATCATTATCGGCAAAAAATACAAGAAATTAACTAAATATTTGTTAACTTTTTCCAATTTTTTGAATTACTGTTTCACACTCAATGTTTTGTTAATTTCTTTCATTTCATTAATAACGAACCATAAACAACACTACTAATTTTTTGTACATCCGATTTTAACCTACTAAATAGGTACATGTGCTATAACATCGATAATGACCAACATCGATGGTTTGAGTAGAATAAACATCGAGCATCGATTTTAAGGTATCGATATCAACATCGATGTCACCATGTTTGATCATGATGTTTCCGTAACATTGATCATCCCTAGTATAGTGTATATCAATCGGTTTTATTTTTCCTTTCCACAGACTACTAAGGGGATACTATGTGTTTCCTTTCTGTGATTGCTACTATAATTTGTGGTTGTTGTATTTGTAATTCAGTGTGACCAGGTTAAATTTTACCAAAATACCGTACCGCCTGAAATAAAAACTGAAATATACCGTCTTACACAGGACAAATAGGCCAATAAAAATACTGATTTTTTTAACATGTTCAATCATAAATATATGTCAAATTGTATTTTAACATTCCTTTCAAAGGAATTTTTATTAATACCTTGCTTCGGTAAAGTAATGCTAATTCTTTGAGTATTAAACCAAAGGAGACGGCATCGCAAGGCATACCACTCTGTAAAAGGTACGAGAGTCCGACTCACACCCGTTATATAAAACTAGTTGCTCCGCGTCGAGCGCCATTCCGAAGTGATCGTGCCAGTAAATTGAGCTGCAACAAAATGTAGTATATCAGTGTATTTACGTGAAAAAAAAAACAATCAAAAACGTGAAATATACAAAAGGACAACGAGA
>DWHP01000444.1:0-20073 GCA_018247895.1 Parnassius honrathi
CGAGGCATTCCATCTTAGTCCTCACGGGTGACAACGCATCTGCATTTTAATTCGTAATTGAGGATAGATATAGATGATTATGGGCCACAGCAACCACTTACCATCAGGTGGACTGCGTGCTCGTTTGTCACTCTATCCTATAAAAAAAGTCGGCGTCCCTTTCATAGTAAAAGCAACCACCAATTTACAATTTAATTAGCTCTAGATCAAGTAGGATGACACCGGTCAACCCTTAATTTAGTCGAATGACTTTGAAAGCGAATCTCAATCAGAAGTGTTTGCTTGGATCTCTATCCTTATATTCTCACAAAGGTAGTCAAATAATTTCAGTTCTGTTCAGCTTTGAGATGCCTTAAAATATTGAATCAATTTTTGTTTGAAATCGATAATTTTTATATTTTTTAGTTGTTTATTATAACTGGAATTACAAAGATCTGAAAAAGCACTATGACCATTGTGATGCATAAACTAAATTTAAACTATTTACTGGAGTAGTACCGTTATTCACATCTAAGTCAGGACGTAAATCTTTCCAAAGTTAAAATTTAAAGTTGTAGATAATCGTAGATATTTCGAACACCACCCCGAGTTTCTAGGGATAAAAAATATAATTCAGTATCCTCTATGTCTCACCAGCTATGCATTTCTCTCCTTTCTCCATAAGACACAAGACGAAATTCGGTTATAAATTATTTGAAATCGCAAATATAGTCTTCAGAAGTGACTACGCATCTGCATTTTGATACTTAATCGAGCATAGATGTAGATGTCTATGGGCCACAGCATCCGCTTACCAACACGTGGCCTGTATGCTCCTTTGTCACCTAAAACGTTAAATCTTTCTGGCCAAAAGTGTCCATGTCGCCTCTTACGACACCCATGGGCTTTAACAATCCCTTGTCTACGTCCATGCGGTGTTACGCTACGTCGCGTAGCGTAATACCGCATGGCAAATATTGTGTGTGCACAATTACATATATCCATGTTTATTGATGTTAAATTGACTCACAAAACCTTTGGTTCTTGAACGTCATTACGTATTAAGAAAGGTTGAAAGGATATAACCCCGTCAAATGATGTTTGTTAGCCACTGTGTATGCAAATGAACATTTATATAGTGTCCGTTTGTAATGGCGTGATTACATTGTCGGAAGCGGTTGTATTTAGCAAATACTCTTTCTTGTGTAATACAATACTACAAGAATATAAAACTACAATAATACAAGAATGTGCAATACATTCTTTTCTTATAATTTTAAGAGTTCTCCTTGAATATTATTTAACCTTTATTAACTAGACCATATTTGATATGTTCGTGTTAATAAAGGGTCAAAGGATACTTTTTTATTTCAAGAAACGCATTTTGTATGTGTTTAGCGTATTTTCATTTGCTATTAAGAGGAAAAACCTAAGAAGCTGGTCATTCTTACCAATACCCATTTCTACATAGTGACCGGGAGTGATAACGAATCGTGACCCACCCCGTGCCTAACTTTGCGCATATTTCCCATACATCTAAGCTCCGATTTTTCAATCATCAGATAAAAGTTACGCTACAATTTTGTTGTACCCAAAGATAACAAATAACATAACATGAAACTAACATAGAGAGAAAACAAAAGGTGGTCATATTTCTATACATCAATTTATTCCAGATAATCTACAAAGAAATAAAAAAGAGAACAATTCAAGTTATCCACAGGATAATATAACACTTAAACATATTAAAAGCCAAACCATCATTTGTTATACTGATAATACGGTGGAATACAAACTACCCTATGCCGCTGTCTAAAAGCTACTAAAAGAGCATGCTTGCGGCACTTTTAGGTAGCGCGAACTCAACGTCTTGCCCGGTATCGATCCGCCGACCCTCTCAGTTCTTTGACCACTCGACCTCTTTCCAATCGAATGCTATCGTTCGGCATGTCAACCTGTATTACGTTATAGTATATGTCGTTAAAGTATGTAAATATTGATTGTTTGTTTATTATGGGGCCTTATTTCTAGCTCCATTACTTTCTTTAAATAGTTAAATACTGTCTCTAAGGCCAAGGCATAGAGTAGAGACCGTTGTCTCATAACACGGAACGACCCGTCCCGCTACACACTTTTACACTAGCATGTTTGCATGACTTTACAAAAAAGAATGATGTGTTAAGTGCCTGCCATGGCTTAAAAGACGATTAATGAAAGATATTGGGTTTGTGATTATGTTGGCAGGCGATGGGTTGGCACTTATCTCTTTTTTCATAGTTTTGCATCTAAAGCCATATATTTTGGCTAAACGTGGTCCGTACAGCTCGCTGCTCTTCAAACTTTGCCTGCCTACTCAGTTATTTACAGGCCTCAAGCTATGTATTTGAGTATGTATTGGGTTTTTTTTTAGCTGCATGAGAAGTTTTAACGGTTGTTGTTTATGGTTTGATAGTAAAAAAGTCAAACTGTGTTGACATTTCTGTTCAGTGAGATTTGGCAATTTGTCATGAATTGTTTAACGCCAGAGCAACGAAAATACAAAGAGTTGGTGAAGTTATAGAGCACTTCGTTCATTTTACGGTCAACATAATCGGCCTAATGAGCAAGCATTTCGTGCAGTTATTGATCGTTTTCGCACTAATTTTACTATTCTCGATTCAAAGCCAACAAGACGAATAAATGTGCATACCGAAGAAAATATTGCTGCTGTAGTGCGAAGTGTTGAAGAAAACGTTGAAATGTCGTAGAAAATCGATGATAGATGTAGGTAGGTGTCTATGGACCGCAGCAACCACTTACCATCACGTGGACTGTGTGCTCGTTTATCACTACGTGCCTATAAAATGCAGCTCGTGCAAGAACATCGAGTGACGTGCAGTTTAGTGCTCACTTGGAAGAGAGGGAAGGCCAAATTGTCCTGTAAAAACCTTAGCGTGCTGAGCAGAGCGGGACCGTATTACATGCCGGCACACCGCCAGCAACTTTATATACTACTAACTAAACTACTCTCGGTTGGGGCTCCCAAGTGCCAGCTCCTTCCATATGATCGCATCCAGCGCAGAGCTGTTCGAATCATAAATCATCAAACTTGCGATACCATCCATACCATCTGGATGACTGACGGTCCACCACTGTGCGATTTAAAAGAAGTTTTCTTTCTCGCACAACCTCCTTGTGGAATCGACTGCCACCAGATATTTTTCCAGACCAATACGACTTAGGGACCTTCAAGAAAAGAGCCTACTCTTTTTTAAAAGGCCGGCAACGCATCTGCAGTTCCTTTGGTGTTATAGTTGTTCATGGGCAGCAATCACCTACCATCCGGTGAGCCATAAGCTCGTTTGCCCCCTCTTATGTAAAAAAGGGACGGAAGACAAATGACCATCGTTTACGTCGCGTTTTTGCTGATTGGGCTAGTTTCAAACTGGCCGAAGATGAGCATTTTTATCGAAGAATTGTGTTTAGTGATGAAGCTCATTTGGCTTCGTGAATAAGTAAAATTGCGGTATATGGAGCGAAGCCAATCCTCATGCTATTAACGAATCACCATTACATCCATTAAAATTGACTGTTTAGTGCGGTTAACACGCTGGCGGCATCATCGGTCCTTATTTCTTTCGAAATGAGGAAGGAGCTGTCGTTACGGTGAATGACGACTGCTATCGAGTCATGTTAACTGATTTTTGTTTCCAAAACTTAATCAGCTAAACCTAGACGACATTTGGTTCCAACAAAACGGCGCAACTTGCCATACAGCGCGCTTAACCATCAATTTATTGCAAAATCAATTTGGTGACAACTTTATTTCCAGAAGTGGTCCTGTTAACTGGCCCCATCATTCATGCGACTTAACGCCTTTCAATTATTTTTTCCACCATTGCCGCTATGCCACCAGATTTATTGGAAAAAGTTGGACTGAACAAATGGACTATGTAACTCGTAGCCCCGGCGAACATATACCGGTAATCATATTTAAAAAAATAAATGCCATGAAATTATCTACCAGATTATAATAATAAAAAATTCATTCCAACAATATTTCTGTCTTGTATTATTATTTAAAGTTCTCAAGCTCTTAAAAAAACACCTTTTATGTATCATCAGTACACTGTCTTTATATCTCATCTACTTGTGTTGAACTTCTGTCGAAACAGCTTTATTTTAGTTACTTACGTATTCCATATCGTATTGTCGTATAAAATTTAGCTATAATGAAACGGGACTAAAGTAGCTAATTTTGTTATGTATATGAGTGCCATAAGCCCATAAAAACCATTTAAAACCTACAATTTATCTTATAGATATAGAATCTACTGGAAGCACACACACACCGCGGATTCAACATTTATCATGTTCTTATGCGAAAACTAAAGACATATTATTAATTTATTTTACGTCGTGGTGTAAATTGACCTACATGTCTATTCCCCTTTGTTGACATCAAATGATATACACTGTAGTACATTGCGTCTTATGCTTTATGCGCCGTGGTAGCTCTTATAGAAAAACTATACATAATGCGCAATATATGCAATGAAGTCAAGGAAGTTAACGAATAGGCTTGCTGGAGAACGTCATTCTTTTATATTTTGTTAAGATGTAATAAGAAACTTTACAATATTATATTTAAATAACATCTACCATCTACTTAAGATATGGACGATAAAGCTTCGTTAATTATAATTAATTATAAGGGAGAGTGATTTAATATTTTCGGTATTAAAATATCAATCGGTATAAAAATATTTCTTGATAGCCCTTATCTACAATATACTCGTACTTATACGTCGATGTAGATAAATTTTAATAATATTCGCGATAAATCATATCGGTGTACCAAGATACCGATAATAGTATTAATGTTTAATAATAACCTAAATCCCTATATTTCGTTAATTACCTAATTCAAAAGAAGCTTACTAAGAATTCTGTAAGGCAGACATTTAAAAGTACTTGACCACGCTCCGGTGATCGTATTAATTATAGCTAAGCTATCCACACAAAACTTTTTATATACATTTTACCAGTTATAGCTAAGCTATCCACACAAAACTTTTTCTATGGATTTTACCAGTTATAGTCAAGCTATCCACACAAAACTTTTTCTATAGATTTTACCAGTTATAGCTAAGCTATCCACACAAAACTTTTTCTATAGATTTTACCAGTTATAGTTAAGCTATCCACACAAAACTTTTTCTATAGATTTTACTAGTTATAGTTAAGCTATCCACACAAAATTTTTTCTTTAGATTTTACCAGTTATAGTTAAGCTATGCTCACAAAACTTTTTCTATAGATTTTATCAGTTATAGTTAAGCTATCCACACAAAACTTTTTCTATAGATTTTACCAGTTATAGTTAAGCTATCCACACAAAACTTTTTCTACAGATTTTACTAGTTGTAATTAAGCTGTCCACACAAAACTTTTTCTATAGATTTTACCAGTTATAGTTAAGCTATCCACACAAGACTTTTTCTATAGATTTTACCAGTTATAGTTAAGCTATGCACGCAAAACTTTTTCTATAGATTTTGCCAGTTATAGTTAAGTTATCCACACAAAACTTTTTCTATAGACTTTGCCAGTTATAGTTAAGCTATCCACACAATTTTTTTTCTGTAGATTTTACCAATTATGGCTAAGCTATCCACACAAAACTTTTTGTATAGATTTTACCAATTATAGCTAAGCTATCAAATTACTAAAATTTTTCCTATAGAAAGTCCAATATGGACGTACAGTGGACTTTTGGATTGTCAACTGCTGTACATGGGCCTCCCCTATAGATTGCCTCATATGGTGATATTTGTTATAGTTGTCACGCACGTGCTTTGTATTTTGAGTTGTCGGCAAGATACTGCTGCCCACCTCCAGTTTCTGTTTCCCTCTGTCACTTATTACGACACCCATATGCATTAGTGGATTCCTGTGCGTCGTCACTACTCGGCAATTTCTATTTTTTCAGAATTTAAAGGGAATACTAAATGCTGACATAGCGTCTTGAGGTAATAAACGTCTTGCTTGTATATTTTTGACAATAAGATACTATCGACCGCAAAGAGTAGCAAATTTTAATAATATTTTGTGCTGTGAATCACTGTTTTAAGGGTCTACTGGCAGATGCGTTGTCACCTGTGACAACGCATCTGCCAGTAGACGTCTACATCGAAGATGGATGTAGACGTCTATTGGTCACAGCAACCACTTACCATCAGGTGGACTGGGTGCTCGTTTGTCACCTTATTATATAAAAAGAAATTTTTTTGATGACTGAGGAAAATTGTTCCTCCAAAGAGAGGCCCATGTCCAAATAAAGACTGTTGGTGAGCTATTAAACAAGAAAAAGAAGATATTTTTTATGTTTGATTTGTACCTTCTGTACGTATCTGTTACCATTTGTGGAATATATCGGAGGTATATGTGATATATACTTAACAAAAAAGAATTGCTATTACCTACATTTAAGAAATTTTTCAACGTACAGCCACCGGTACCTGTCTATAGGTCTAAAGGTCACAACCAGCCGGATATCACGTACTGACATACGGTAGATAATACTATACACAGTACACAGATAAAAATCATTGCTGCTTTGTAACTTTGTCTTTTGAACAGATTTTGTAACTCAACTCTGGACGACTTCTGACAAAACACCAGATTCTTTTTAAACATGTTGGTATTGACGCTAAACGGTTTATTTTGAATGTTAGAATGACAATCGAGCAGTCCACCTGATTGCAAGCACAGTCGAGCTGCATAGCTATTATTTGGGACTAAGAAAAATAACTGAGTCTACTCTTGCTTAGCGACAGAAAAAGTATAGGGTGGCACCCACCCCGTCTAAATCTTTGGTAAAAAGAAATCCTACATGCAATACGACGTGAGTGTATCGTACAACACACAAACTAATATACACGAGTTACTTCCAAACTAGGAATTTTTTATGTTTCGGTGGCATCTCAGAAACATAAATTGCTTGCAATTTTGCTGCAATTATTTGTAGAAGACTTTTTGCGTTCTACATTTTTTTTAACATTTCGTACTCGTTTTTAGCCTTGTTGAATCCACTGCCGTGGTACATAAATCACTAATCATAATAAAGATTTACCTTGGGTTTGTAGATTTACCACGGGTTTGAAGATAAGGGATAATTATTTGTCAGAGATCTGAGAAATAATTATCTTTTATATATAAAATAATTATCCTTTATAGATCTGAGAAATAATTACGGTATTATTTCAAGGTCAGTTGAAGATTCACTTTAAGCCAGCAAGCCATGCTGCTTCAGCGACTATTCTATAATTTGTGAACTTTATTTTTGATCTTTCCAACTTAATTCAGAATCACATAAATTTTGAAACTTCTCCGAGTAACATAACTAGTTTAATATATTTATTAAACTAGTTATGTTCTAAAATTCCAATAAAATAAATTAATAACAATTACGCAACGAAGTAACGATTCGCAATTAATAAGTAATTATTAACATGACTATGATATTCGGAGAAACCTGTACGTGCGTCATCTATTAGGTACCTATAGATAATAAACCTGCAGTGTTATATCTTACGTAATAATACGTGCATTCATTCAAAACGCATGACCTAATTATTTACAGAATTAGGGTGACAATCGAGCACACTTTACTATTCTTCTCGATTAAGAATGTAGGCGCGTAGTCAGCTCTGAGAACTAAGGTAGAATGCCTCGTTACTAGTAAAAACGGTCTCCGATTCTCCATACTCACAGAAAGCTGCTATTTTCTCTGATAATCTGTGAGAACGTTTTTTTTAAAGAATACTGGGGACAAACGAGCACACAGTCCACCTAATGGTAAGTGGATGCCGTGGCCCATAGACATCTACATTTATCCTCGGTTAAGAATCAAAACGCAGATGCTTAGTCACTGAGGACTAAGATGGAATGCCTTTTATGAGAAATTAAAAATATTTCGAGGGCATGTGCAGTTCAACAGTAATTGATTCCAAGATCGTATTGTTAAATGTGTTGTGACCATCAGTTTAGTTGAAGGTTATTATTATACCCGTACTATCTAATTTATGTTTGGCTCTGTATTTATTGTTTGGTGACATTGACACTAAACAATTGTATTTGTACTGTGTACCAGTGGGGCTAGCCAAGTTAACTTTCTATAATCGTTAACGCTAACAAAACCATATAAAGCTGAATGTGAATGACATATCTCGTGATAATTATAGAATGAAGCTAACGTTATAACTTAACGTTGGTTTTTAATATAGCATTGGGTGACAAACGAGCACACAGTCCACCTAATGGTAAGTGGATGCTGTGGGCGATAGCCCACTTATACACATCATCCTCAATTGAGGATCAAAATGCAAATGCGTTGTCCAATGGAATGCCTCGATTCCAGTGAAAAGGTTCTACGGTGCTCTACACTCATCATACGAGACACAGTTACGCTGCTACGTTACATTGCGCATTTATTTTACGCTGGTATTTTGTGAGAGCCTGGTCCTGCCCCGGTCGTGCTACAACTATAATATATCTACAGCGGCTCTACTACTTTTTTAAATAATATAATAATTTTTAATTTTCGTTAATTTTTTGTGGTGTTTAGCAAAGTAGCTGCATTTGTTACTGTTGAGTTGCACATGGGTTATAAAATAAAACGTATATTATTGCATTATTAGATAATACAGAATAGGTTTTAATTTTACTATAATTCGTTTTATTGGTCTTCGACTTTTGGTTCGTAATTTGTTTTTTTCGATTTCACATTAGGCTAAAACATGAAAATTTGATGAAGCAAGTATCTAGAGAAAAAAATCATGAGAATAATTGTCCTCGTTTCGCACCTGTAGGCAGCATTTCTAGAAATTTTCGTTTAATGTATTCGTATACGAAAAGGGGCTATTTCGCGCCTGGCGCTCCCAAAATAAAATGCTTGGTAGCCGTGACGTCATTGCACCCACGCACCTACCCAGTGTTATCATTGATTTTTAGTTAGTGTTTGGATTCGGATACTGATGGATACCGTAAATTTAATGGACTAATTTGTGGAAAGGTTATTAATTACCATGAATATTATATGTGGAAACTTTGTTTGGCTTTGTTGTGTTAAGTTTTTTTTTATAGGAGAGGGGGCAAACGAGCATACCGCTCACCTGATGGTAAGTGACTATGGCCGCCCATAAACAGCTGCAACACCAGGGGGATTGCAGATGCGTTGCCGGCCTTTTAAAAAGTAATAGGCTCTTTTTTTGAAGGTCCCTAAGTCGTATCGGTCCGAAAAAATCTTTGGTGGTAGTTAATTCCACAAGGAAGTTGTGTGAGGAAAAAAACTTCTTTTAAATAGCTTATTGGTGGACCGCCAGTCATCCGGATGGTACAGATAGTATCGCGAGTTTTGTCGCGATGTGCAATGGTGAAACTGTGCGGCTGGAATTAGTCCGAACAATTCCTCGGAGCATTCCCCGTGGTAGATGTGATAAAATACGCAAAGAGATGCAACATCTCTTCGCACTGCCAATGAGTCAAGCCGATCGGAAAGAGCTCGGTCGCCGACGATTCGAACTGTTTTGCACTGGATGTGACCAAATAAAAGGAGCTGGCACTGGGGAGCGTCACTCGATTTGTCGACGCCGAGGATTCCTATACTGGCTGAGGCAACAGGGGAAGTGCCTTAAAACTGAGGAGATACAACGAAGGGGTTCTTTTTAGCTGTAAACGCGCAAACTTGTGCCTTCTGAGGATTGAACTGGACTAGATTTAGTCTTCCCCAGTCCGAGATTTTGTTCAACAAAGTCTCGACTTCGGACACAAGTTTGTCCCGGTACTCGGTGACGTTTTCCCGAGGAATATTGGCACGGCCGGTGTATAAAGCATCACCAGTGCTGTCATCTGCATAACAATGAATGCTACCGTTTTGTAACATATCATTGATATGCAGAAGAAACAGCGTTGGTGATAGCACGCAGCCTTGTGGAACACCAGGGTTAGTGGGCTTGTAATCGGAGCATGCACCGTCTACTACGACCCTGATGCTCCGATCAGGAAAAAACTGGTGATCCAATTGCACAATTTCTCGGGAAGCCCATAGGAAGGAAGCTTAAGAAGCGCTTTGATCCAAACCCGATCGAAGGCCTTCGCCATATCCAAACTAACGGCCAACGCCTCCTACTTGGACTCTACTGCCTTCGCCCATTTATGAGTTAGGTAACCTAGAAGATCACCAGCCGAGCGACCGCGACGGAAACCGTACTGGCGGTCACTAATCAGTTAACAGTAAAGCTGGTTTTTTTTTCTTGAGAGGTAAAGGATGTTTATGACGATGTTTTATTAGCTACAAATTATCTATACTTGCAGTAGAAAACGTACATTTTTTCCCTTATTGTTATTGATAAAACGTTAAGAACAAGATACAATGTAAAGGTTCTGATATTTTTGTATTCGTATAAATGAATTTACAAATAATTTAAACGTATATACATACTCTTATCTTTTAAACGACAATAGCCTCATGGTTGAGGGTAGGGACTGTAAACTCAAAATTCTTAGATTGGAATCCGCCATTCTACTACTTTTATGCACCACTTCTAACACAAGTGAGCTTAAGTTTAAGCTTACCTGAAGTAGTTAATGGGAATGTTAGTAACGGTATTAAACTAATATTACCATTAAACACTTCAGGTAAGTAGCATTACTGGTGCTTTTTAAATTCTAAAACTTCAAATATTCATCTTTTATTAAACTTTACCCGTAGATTAATCATTTGAACAGATTTCGTATTATTCATATTGCCTGCGAAACTTCCATCATCCAGCTTATTATTGTTGTCGAACATCAAAGATGACATTAACGGTTGGAAAGATACGAGAGACGTGCGGTGTTCTGATATTCTCGTGCGCATTTCCTCTGCCGTTACATTTAATGTTTCTCGCATTTTGCGGTAAGCAATTTAACTTAAATTTGTATGAAAATGTAATTTGCTTTTCATAAAAATTTTGTTTCGATTCATATCATCTCCACGGTAGCTATATGGTTAAGCGTTTGGCTGCGAGCTTGAATCCAACACGGAACTGATGTTTGTATGGCCTAGCAATAATTATTACTTGTGATTTATGTATATTATATAAAAAATATTTAAAGTAAAATAAAAAATCTCTACCATGTATAAATGTTTATAGTTACGTGGTAGAGCCACGCTGCAGTTACATTATGGTTGTAGCGCGAATTCTCAGTAGCCGTCCGGAGTCTCGAAATTGGCTGTGTTTCACCCATGTACCTCGGAAAATGCGTAAAGCTGTAGGTTCTGCGCCTGATCTCTCTCCGGTCGTGTCGAATTACCGTCCCTTCGGACTATGACAGCGAGGATATAGAGTGTGCAGATGTGTTTGAGCTCACTCTCGGGCATCTTAATCCTGTCCTGCGCAGATAGCTAGGCTTTGTTTCACTGGCCGCCGTGACAGAAATTCGGTCTGGAGGACATTATGTGTAGTGCGATTCCCTTACGTACGTTACAACACGGCGCCAATGAATGAAAAAAATTACAATAATTCTAAGTAATTTAAATGTTTCTAAATATGACATAATTTATGTTTTCAAACATTCTAAGAAAAATAAAAATTCCATTCTAAATCCTCAGTCGCTGACTAGTTATCCTTTAATCTCTGTTAAATTGAATTTGCAAGTCCGCACCACTAGGTATACCGTGTCGCAACGCGCCACATTACTTCCAATTTGTGTATATTAACCTGAGCATATTTACGAGTTGATTTGGAAATACGCCATTTCGAGTGAGCTTGCTCCCTGCGATTCACTTATGGTGGCCAGATTTAATATTTGAAATACTGGGGTAGCTGATTTATTGTTCATTCTGGAACGTGAGGGCAGATGATTGCCTCTACCTTTTCATACAGGTCTTTTATTTAAATAATAATATACATGTACCTACGTTATAGAAGACCATGTTTGGCCATCATACGTAAAACTTAGAATCCTATCCACTATTCTCAGAGCCCTTTATCAACGTTTTCTGCGGTTGCTTTTGACTAAAATGTTGACGTATTTTTCGGAAATAATTTTTCGACGTAGGCTTCACCAAATCATATACGTTATGTTGTTGAATCTAAGATAAAATAACTACTTTCTCGGCAATAAGAATTGTAGATATTCTCCAACGCCGGACGTCTAATAATTAGGACAGATCTTCAGGATGATTATGATGATGATGTGTATAAAATATGTTTTATATATGAATTAGATCTCTACTATTTGCTATTACTGTGTTGACGTTTTGTCATCAAGTCGTAAAAAGATACGCCACACAAGTTAATAACAAGTATGCAAAACCGTCGTGAGGCGCTAGTAAAAGATAAAAGGAAATATGTTATTTCTCAGAGGTGACAACGCATCTGCATTTTGATTGTCTTAAACCACACATTTACCTACCACCAGAAGGTCTGTGTGCTCGTTTGTCACACTTGTCGTTTGCTGTTTTTGTCTTATAGCAGACGAGACAAAAGCATTAAATCCGCTATCAAACTTTCGTTAATTCCTACCATCGTGTGGTGACAACGTAAGCGGTTCCACCATTATATGCTATTCCGTGGGTGTCGTAAAAGACGACAGATGGATATGAAAGGAGAGATGGGCAGTAGCATTTTCCTAATAACAGCGCAACAAGCGCGACAGTATGAGGTAGTGGGGGAGGCCTACATTCAGCCGTTCGACTTTTATAGGCGGTAATAAATTCATGAATAATTATTACCATATCTTAAAGTATTTATCGACATCACTCAATGCTTTACAATAGACATTTTATCCTCCGATTCATTAGGTGTTCCTAAATTTTAGTACGAGTCGAAAATGTTTCAGTAGAACTTATTGTATAATATGTTAATTTAGATTAAATGTTTGCGAAACTTATACCCACAACAGTTTGAATGAATATTTTATAGTGCAGTGTACATTGTAATACATATATAGAAGTAATTGTACATACTGTGTTGCAAGTGTTTATGAATTAAATAATACATAATTACTGATGACCTTGTAACTAATTTCGATTATTACGATTTTTTCTGATTAATACCGGAAGCTTCCAAAGCCGAAGCATTTTTAGCAAAGTTTATTTTCTACAATCGGTGAAACTAATTGAAAACTATAAAAATAAAAAAGAATAACATATTTCACCATCACATCATGATTTCATTAATTTTCTTTAGTTCAGTGAAGGACGTGACCTTCAAATCTTTGGCTAACTCGAGCCTAAGAAATCTCATGACACTGATATTACAGTTTATACGCGTATTATTATAACTACTCGGCCATTAAGGAAAACATATGTTGCATATCTATGAAAAAAAAGTGGACATTTTCTTATATAGAATAAAGTTGAGAAACGAACGTACAGTCCACCTAATGGTAAGTGGATGCTATGATCCATCGATATGCGTTGTCACCCCTGAGGACTAACGTGGAATACCTTGTTTCCAGTAGAAAGTATCCGGTTATATACACTCAACATACAAAACACAGCAAATGAGCTGCTATTTTACGCTGGTAATCTGTGAAAGCGTGGACCTTCCCCGGTCGAGCAGAACCATTCGTGCTACAACCATAATATAGGTGCAGTATGGCTCTACCGCATATAAAATCATGAATATAATGAACATAATGAAGTCGTATCGGATCGGCATGACGGTCTTTCTCTTGTCCAATTTACTTATCACTGTAATGTCTCCTGGACATAGACCTCCTCTATAGAAAGGAATATTCGACATCATCCCCACGCCTTTGATGGTGATGCCCATCGCCGGTTTGGGTATTTTACGCATGTTACGTATAAATAATGTTTATTTACATGGAAAATATTCTCAAAAAATATATGCAGTTTTTTATATTAATATGTGTAATTTGGCCTCTGTAGATTAAAAGATTAAAGTAAGTAGCAGTGGTAAATTGATTAAAGCATAATACGAGTTCACGCATCGTTCTGATAAAATCTTTAAAGTCCTTATCGACTTGTTCCAGTGTAAGCAATCATGTTTATTAATTAAGTGAGAGTTAAAATAATTTAGTCTGCATTTTAATCGATTGGAACTAATTTTATCGATTTTGTTGCGTTATTTTCAATTGGCGACAATTTTTCATCTTCATTTATCGTTTTGATAAAGCAACACTGATATTCCTGCTAACCAATACAAGGCGAATAAAAAAAAAATGTGAAAAAATTAATTTTAAACTCTCGGGAGTTTTTACTATATAAAAAAATATAACAAACTGAATAAAGAGATGCAGACGAAATTAACGACTTGGAGCCAAATACTATAAAATTCAACGATCCTCAAAACAGCCGTTTCAAAGAGGTTAGCAGTTAAAACATTTAATGTTTTATCTCGAACGCAAATATTCCTATTTATCGGCACAAATGTACGAGTAAGTGCCCGTACTACGGTTACACAAACCGGGTAATATTTTTTATAAAGAGTACATTCACACCTACGTTTGGTTCAAAAAGTTCAATATAACGGTAGATATTCTCTTTTCGAATACGAAAAAATGAAAAATCCGTATATAGCTTTATTCCCAATTCAGAACCTTAGTATTCGTCGCGATAAGACATTCTACTTCAATAGGGTCTATAATGACGGGGTGTTAGGACTCTTGAAAGAAAATACATTTTTAGTGTAATTTTCTTTCATTTATTCTTACAAAAAAGTTTATTAAGGCTAAACGTTCATCCAACTTAAAGTAGTTGCTGTACTAGACGAACAGCAACTTTTTGTTTTTTGCCAACTTTTTGTTTTTTCATCACACAATAAACCCAATTCACTAATTCGCTTCTATTTTTTGTTTTTAATAATTTAAACATTAGTTTATTTATTTCATTCAACTTTATTGTTTTTCCTACATGTTCATTTTCTTCCATTCACTACATATTATGCATTGTCTCTATATCAAAAACCTTGGCATAAGGCACGTTATAACTCGAAATCATTTAGTTATACACCTTATAGAAAACAAGTGCATTATTTAGAATATTATAATGAAAACTACTTCCCTTTTAATAATTTCTTTTATAAAAATGCGTAAAACACTTACTCGTATGTGCGGTGTCTTTTAAAAGAAAAAGCCCGGATACCTGTAGGAAAAACTAAAATGGTGCAGGGACGGTAATATTAACAACATTAAGTACATTCGAACAAAATCAAATGTCCTTTCGATACCGAAACACAAATGCATATACTAAATCCTGGCACAACTTGTCCCATCTATCCGTCAACTTAATAGCGTCACCATTTTTAAGGTAATTATTTATTTATTTATTTTAATAAAAGAATATTTTTTCGGTTTAACTTTTGGGGGGGATAAAAATAGCTACATTACAACATATTCATACCATAATAGGAATGGGTATCTTTATTATATCTGTTTTATTGTACTTACTGATTGTATTATTTATTATATACACGCATATATACTACATATTTAAAGAGCCCATCCGTTTGAATTTCATTATTTATTTTTAAAGGAAATTTTATTGAAAATAGAAGCAGCGTACACACTATCCTCGCGGACGTGTCCAACCTCAATGGACATTGCTGAAAACCAACACTACCGCAACTGTCAATGGTATTATGTTGAGTCAGCCCCTTTTCACCATCGCGTCACTCATGTAATCAGATTATTTCATCTCTGTTTTATTTTATTTATTTTTATCTTTGCTGTCTTTATGTACCATTTTAATTTCTCTATCAAAACTGTATGAGTGTAAGTTGCTGAATAAATGCATATCTATATTGTCCATAAAACTTAAAGATCAGAATTGAAAGGCTCCATAGCGATAACTTAAAACATAAGGTCTTCAGGAATGTACAACGTTCTTGGAACTGCTTGGAGTAAGGCATCCGTTCAGATATCAACTCTTATTGGCGAAGGTGACTACTCCTGAAGTTGTACCGAACTTGGCGATCTTTTCACATTCATGTTTTAGTAGGGTGCTCGTAACTCGACTTCAACGAGTCAATAATTCCTTTTTACCGGTGCGTGGCTTTTTTCCGAGCATGGCTGAAGTGTGTCTAGATTTATTATGCATGTTCTTAGTATTTACGGAGTGTACATTAAATAAAACAATTTTTGTTTAATAATATATGTACACAATATGCATTAATAAATATCTTAAATATACTCAGAGGCCAAGGTATATTCTTTAATATATTTTTTGTCTATGAGGTTTCAGCCGATTTAGGTTAGATCTTATAGCTCTTCTGCAAAACCATGATAATTTCAATGTCGCAATACCTCATGGCAAGCAAAACAAGATTCCGTTTGACAATATGCTATGGAAATGATCAAAATAAACTAAACGGTGACACGAATTTCAGTCACCAATACTTATATCAGTAATAACATTAAACTTAATTTTATTAACCACATCACGTGAGATGAGATTGACTTATGATTACTCGTACGCCGCCACCAAAGGCAGAAATAAGATTTTTGTATACTATGTTACTTATTTATTTGCCACAATCTTAAAAAACAAATGATTTCTGTTTAATGTTTATTTGTAAGTAATTTATAAAGAAGAGTTTTTTATAATTTCTGATTTTCTAACATTCTAATTATAGTGGAAACTCCATGACTAAGCGTCACCACTAAAAAACCCATAAGTTAAAAAACATTATTTTGAATTATGCGTAAAAAATGAAAAATTCTCCACCCCTATAATGTGTATATGCTACTTATACAAAAAAACCGAATGATACTAACTACCGTTTATGTTTGGCACACATTGGGTGCGTTTGGCAGAAAAAAGCGCTTGTAAACAAAATGGCGATCGTAAGCGGTAAGGCTGTCAAATCGTAAGTAGCTATTTTCCTCTAGGACACGAAGTTACTTTTAACCGGGGAACCTAACTTAATTTAAATATATGTTTGTAAATTATTCATATTAAAGACATACCAATCATGAATTTTTAATAACATGTATATGTTTATTCAAGTCATTATATTACTTAAAACTAATATTGCACAAAACAACTTATAAACTCTACTTCAAAACAAATTAAATAAGCAAAATGGCGGATTGTGTCAGCGCTGCTGAAGTTAGCAAACGTGTCCTAGCCGAAAACTGTTTAGTTTCGCCATTTTGCTTACAAGCGCTTGCTAGCGCTTTTTCCTGCCAAACACACCCATTATCTTAATGCTTTATATTATGCTTTATATATTAGCAGCACGCGAATGTGTGCTCAAAAGAGGAAATAAAAAGCGATCCCATTTTATTTTAGTAGAAAGGCGAGATCTAAAGACTGAAATAATGTAAAACGGCCATTAGAGATAGCGGTAGTGGGTCTGTTCTTCCTAACTTCAAACACAAATTACTTACACAAAGCATCTGGTTGGGCAGGTGTTAAAACCGCTGTGTAATACGAATCTATTCATTCGAACCGAGGGGGAAGGACGTTTAATAGGGTGTCCTAACGCTTGAGCGCCTCTCAAAGTAATCTTTAAATCTAGGGGTATTTTTGTATATACTCTTTGCTTAATCTAACTGTTTAATTTACCCAGTGGGCACTAGTAGCTCAACCCGACTAAAATCTCGCCCAATTTTCTGTTGGGCAGTGTGCGGTGTCTCTTACTATTTTACAATTATGAAACCGGCCCCGTATGTCAACAACACAGTACACAGGTAGTTGTTTAAAGATCATCGCGGGCTTTATAATGACACATCCTCAAGATCCAAACAGCAGAAACCAATAATTTAAACTAAAGAAACGTACAACAGCTTATTCTAGTAGAACTAGAGTGACAAGTATCCTTACAGTCAGGCTTAAGTGGCTACTTCAGTCCACGGAAACCCGCAGCCAATCAAAGAAGGCTTTAGATTTGTTACCAATTCTAAGGCCTAAGATGGAATGCCTCGCAGCTTGTAAGTATACAGACCCACTTTAGGCGGGCAATCTCGGTTCTTTGGCTGAACTAAGCGAATATGAAGGAGGTATTATATAACGAAGTATATTTCTACATAATTTATAAATTAATTGTGAAGATGTCACGGCTAAACACATTTGAATAAAATTTTGCCACACAGGAATCTCATGTCATGATCACAACTACTTTTTACCGCGCGAAAATGAACATAAAAACGTTTCTATTTCTACGCGGACACAGCAGCTGTTAAAAGTAGTCAACAATAATTACAATGCTGTCAATTATAAACCTATTTTATTCATTTACATTATATATTATAGGTGTAAAAATTAATTTGACCTTTTTATTTTTACTCCCCTACTCCCATTCTCCGATCACGTCTAAGCTACACTAATTTTGATCTAATAACTGTTCTATCATGCATTCGTAACATTAAAATACTGCTTTAAATTAGATTTATCTTATGAGTTAAGAAACCTTGCCTCACCGTTTTACTAATTGATTATGAAATTAAAAACGTATTTAAATAATAACATTCGTGGACAAACTACAATTACTTACCATTTCGATTACATTAATGGTGCATTAAAATGAGACTATCTACAACTGCCTTTGTCCAGGGAAAAAACATATTTGGTGTCAGAGCTTTGAATGCCTCACGCAACTATTGCATGATAAACATTTAGTATCTCATCTATTAGGGTGATATTTGCCCGTTACGCGTAACTGTATTTCAAAGGTAAACGCTCAATAATTTTTTATTTTACTTATGGCAAAACCAACCGTGAGATAACTTGTAGAGAAACTTATAATTATCTGATAGAGTCGATGTCAGGGTCATGGTGGTCATTGCAACGTGGTGATTATTTATGTGCCAGTACTTCAGTTTAAGAAATTTACCATCGTAATTTAAATTATAACGTACATTTTCAACTAATTTTTAAAGACAAGGCTTATGCTACACTGGCGTAATATCAACTTTGTTATATAATATGTACATACTTATTTGATTTAATATAAAACATTCTAAATTCAACTTATGTTGTTTACCAAAGAATACAAACAAGATATCTCGTCATTTCCTTTTTAGTTGCCTGCCCAAGCTCATTAAAAATTTTCCATTATGGTTGATCATATAGATAGAAGTATTCCGATTTAAAACGTTTAGGCAGCCAGTATCAGGTTATAAAGCGTTCCATCCTAGCCCTCACGATTAGAGGAATAACTCTTCTGTTTGTTTCTTTCTTTGAAGTTGTTTGCAGGTATATCCATGGGCGCCTGTAGCCACTTAACATCAGGTGGACTGTAAGCGTTTGTCACTCTGAGTGATAAAAAGTATTTGAGACCTTAACTCTAAACACGACTTGTGACGAGGTGTAATGGTGTTTTTTAAAATGATTTTCTATTACGTTACTATTATATTTCAAATAATCTTATAATTTTAGATATATCTTGTAAATATTTAATTGGTAATAATAAATATTTTTTATAATCTACGTTGAATAAAAAATTGTCTGTTTCTGTTGGTTTCTCGGAAAAATATCTGTGTCTGTCTTTTGGTCCTATTTAAGCGGCTTCAAGGCAAGTGGGAATAGGTTTTTGATACACTAAGTGCGATGTATTATCTAAGGCATTATCACTACTTACCACCATGTGAAAATGTAGTTAAGTACTGGTTTACATGTAAAAAAGGACCCTTTATGATTTGGATCAAGTTTTACATTTCGATAATAGTTTGCTTTCCGAAATTAGATACGTAAGTTTCGTTCCTAAGATAATTACATTTTTTTCCTAACGCCAAGCAAAACAACTGCCAGATACTAGTTACTAATCAGTGGAAAGATATTGACTGATATTTCGTATTTCAATAAAAATGTTCATCATTCACTGATTATGAATTTGTATAAGTACCTAAGTACTTTATTTCAGCGTCAAGTAATTAAAAATTATTGTTTATAATAATTTCTTAACAAAATTCTTCACAATATGCGATTTTTTTAAGGAAATTTTGACGACAACCTAGCGGACAGTCGATGACGAAGCGAACTTATAATGAGGTTTATATTACCATCGTAACATTTATTTTTCCACTTACTAACACACAAAAGAGCTTACTCTTTTCTAAAAAGCCGGCAACGCACTCGCATTTCCCCTGGTGTTGTGGTTG
>DWHP01000445.1:0-20066 GCA_018247895.1 Parnassius honrathi
AAGTTAAGCCGTGTGATGTGGTAGTTAAGACTACGAAACGTGGCGATTAAGGAAAATCCCACATGTCTGTGTAACTTTAAACTTTTGCGGGCGATAGAAAAATAAGATAAAAATTTTTAGTTAAGTTTTTTTGAAGCAACCTTTTCTACATCTCTGTCTAGATCGTTTACGTTTACAATACTGCCGCAACCCGACTTTGCGACGTATAGTGTATTGATAAATTAAATAAAAAAATAATTCAAGAATCATTGCCGTAGGTCAATAAAACGCGAAGTCCGCTATGTCCTAAATGACAACTGAATATTTATTAGAATATGTGAATTGTAAATAATTAGCTGTGTAATACTTAGTATATGCTTGCCTCATTTTACGAACCTGTTGTATCTACACAAGGGCTCTGTAATTTAATATTTATTAGAAAACACTTTCAATTTTTTTAAAGACTACATAAAAATCGTCGGTTTTTTTACATAAAATTGAGTAGATCAACGAAATACGAGTTGTAATACAAATGGGTTTTCACCTCAAAGATCTCAGATAGAATGCCTCACAGCCTTTAATTAAACTGATCCAATATAGCAGTTAAACATTAACAATACAGTAGCGTATCCGTAACATAGGCTATTAATTGGATATCGATACACCAAGTCTAATCGATGCAATAAAAATGCTGGCATAAAATAATAAATAAAAAAATAAAAATGTAAGTGCATCAAGCTCGCTAATATCCCTTCGATAGCCAACACAAAGAGCCACATCAGAGTGATTGATCCAAAATGGCGTCCTTCTGCAAGGAAGTGCAGGAATTCGCGAGAAGCGTTAGTAGATGTAGGGTTACCATTATTTTTGACAACTTAATTAAGATTTTTTCAAAGTAAATTTATCAAGTAGTTACTGTTGTCATTAAAAATATAAACGAAAAAATTATCAATATTTACTATAGTTAGACACGGTCTTTTCTAAAATGCAGGCTTATAGATAGTTTCTGTACTCAACACAAGAAATTTGAATATTCAGTGCACACAACATGAGAAAAGATTTTTCTGGAAATTTGACTACTGTGACAAAGATGCATAGATAAAAATGGTAACCCTACTAATAGTGGCGAAAGAGGCGGAAAGTGGCGCGGGCGGGGTGCGGGTGACCTTCGCGCGTTGATGCAATGTCGCAGTGTCATTGACCACGCTTACTGCGAGCAAACAGTTGCAGCTATCCTCCCCCCTCCCGCCACTCCCACTGCCTCCCAGATCCCCGTCGCCCGTCTATCGCCCACCCCGCCGTCGAGTTCTGCAGTGAGTTTCCTTTGCCTGTATGATAATTCAAAGTTAAATTTCTAGTTTCAAAAGTTAACTCCAACATTATTTTTAGTGATGATATCACCGTATTTACTTTAAATAAAACATATATATGTTTAATAAAAGGTAACTATTTATTGATAGTTGGAATTTGTAGTGCTATTTTACCGTGCTCGGCGCGGTGAAGGGTGAAGAAGAACACTGTGACCTGCATACCTGAGGAATAAAAATATTTTGAAGACATGTGAGCTCCGTCAAATGCACTGGAGCAGTGAAATGGACTTATTGCTCCAAACCTTCTTAGAAATGAGAGGAGGCCTGTACCCAGCCGTGGGACGTATATGTAGACTATAATTTTAATTTATTAGTAACCTTCTTCTAATGCTCATGTTTATGCCTGAAGATTTACCATAGTCGCTAACGATGCAAGCGGATCAGTAAACGGAATATCAAACGCCTTGTGCTTGGAAGGTTTTAATGTACAATCATAGTTAATATTTTACACTGCAAAGTCTAACACATTTGTGTATAAAAAAATTGAAAAAGAAGTCATTTCATACGTATTTTCAAGTTTTTCGACATGTTCTTTATATAAATAACATGATCCTCTTTTTATTAACATATCGTTCTCAAAAAGGAAATAATAACTAATTTATGACAAATATAATAAAAACTGTTTAAATAAATTATATCTATTTATTAAAATATTTTTTAATTCAATGCGTTCAGGTGTTAATAAGACCTTCCAAGTCGGTACGGAATATCGCTTTTAACCTTGGTCGGACGACGATTAATATTGTAGTGGTAATATTTAAAAAAGAAGCGACATTTTCTTAGTTACATGTGTTTACGTAAGCCGGGGTATACGAACTCTTTGTCGAATCACCTTCGCCGCGTCCCAATGAACAGGTTGAGGTCGAATCAGCAATAAAAGTAGTTTTCGATAATACCAAATCGACAAACAACATGACTTTCACAGTGACGTCGATAGTTCACAGTTTACGCGCGAAATTCAATTTGATAATAATCAGTGTCAAAAGTACGCATATGTCATTTGAGTGCGTTGAGGCCACAACTACAGATTAACTAATAGCACAACTTGAATAGCTACAAAAACAATTCAAAACAATATCTAACGAAATGTTCTGAAATGCTTAAATAAAATATTGTCATCCTACGTGCCCTCTCTCTTTATTAGGCTAGTTGTGAATTAGGCAAAAATACGTTATCTTTCGTTGTTATAAGGCTTATCACCGAATACCATCAGCCTTTTGAATTCCAATGTTAAACGTGGATTATGTATGTGCCGGCTGGCAAGCGTAACTTGGAAGTTAATATTTATTTATATAAGTTTGACTCATGTACTTATTACACGTATATATTTAGTTCTATATTGTATAAACCGACCAGATTTGGACTACGATGATAGCGTAAAGCTATGGTACTTTTTTTTGGAGTTTATGGCCTGGTATCTAGACCTTTAGGCAAGCTAGGGTACTGGCTCTGCACAGTGTTGCCAACACTACAATTGTAGCTGTAGTATTTTATATAGTTTATATAGTTATATGTTTTTGTAGTTTACGCCTTAGTCGTAATTAAATTTTATCAAAATAGGTGTAGGTTGCGATTTTTTTTTGTCCCTAGATTTCGGTTTTCTATATCAAACCATTCCAAAATGTTGTCCTCTAATATCGTGTCCTTTTATATGGCAATTACGGCCAAGCATTCACCAATCCACCTCTGTATGTCCAGCGTGGTAAATAATATGTACTTGCCGTTTGACGAAACTTCATCTTCATTTAAATAGGAATGACACATATTTATTACACTTATAATTTTTCCCAATATCTTTGTACATAAACCGTCAGGTTTTGCCTTACAGCATTATAAGGGTATTAAATAAAATAAGCTAAATGTTATTCTCCCCAGCATTGTAATTATATTTCTTTATTAAAACGTCTCAAAAACAATTACTGTACGAATTATAAGCAAGAAGATATGAAATGTGACCGACGGTTTTAAAAAAAATAAATTGAATGTGAATGTACGGAGAAGTTGAATCAACCCAGCAAATTTATGTAAACTACTCTCGTAATGATACACGAAAGCTCGACCGATATGCAAAGTAATTTTCGTAGACTTTTTTATAATATCAACATTCGCATAGTAAAGTCTTTCTCCTGTCTATGAGTTCTTGCGTTGTCGGCAAGGTCTTATTGAACCTGACCTTACGCAATATCACTGCCCAGTATTATTCGGCCTAAATAAATAGCTACCACAACATAAGCGACCTCACACAACACACAGATAAATGCATCCGGCCCGTTGTTTGCATATGGTATGCATAAAAAATTGTTTTAGGCTGTCGATAGCCTTATCTCGGGTTATCGCAGCGGTCTTATGTGGAGACACCTATGTTCCCGTCTGAATGAAAGTTATCGGGGTTATTGGTTCGTTGTTACCGCGTCCAGTATCTAGTGTTTTGATAGAAATACTAAAAACATTATGCAATCAGGTCAAAAAGGAGTGGACGGATAAGAGGTAAAATATTCGCAGAAGATTTATTCGGGATAAAACTTACAATTATTTAAAGTGAAAAATAAAATCTTTAATATATTTGCTTACTACATAAAGGCATCTAAATCGGTATTATGCTACGGGAAAATTATACAATATTTGTGTAAGAAAATGTTTCCTCTACTTACGCATTTCTTAAATATTTTTGATTCTTTATGAACACGATTGTGTAATTTTAATCTTACCATCGCAAATAATTAAACAAGGTCACTCCTCCTAGGAATTCTTAACACTTTCTTCCTATGATCACTCCCAAGATCATTTTTAAGAAAATTTCTTGACGTTCTGTCGTGATGCTAATTCTGAGGCAAATAAAGCTTCATAATAACTAATTTTTTTGTACTGACTTAGGCGCTCCATGTACGTTTATTACAAACAAAATAATGTTGCCAGACCGCAAACGTTGACTAAGGCTGTTTCGAAACACACGAGCTGTAACTGGCCTGTAATGCGTGCAAGCTACACGTGTGAAAATTCGCAGTATGTTTCGAGTGCTCAATCTTGTCTGCGCGACCTATTGCCTAATTTTAATTTACAGGAAATTTATATGCACGATGAAACCTTATGGAGAATACTAAAATTATAAATAAAGAATCAACTTATTATTACTCTGACGGCGCTGGATTTTTTTACATTACTAAGATAGGATCTCATCATCATTTGCTACATGATAGAAAATATAATTCAAAAATGATCTTGATTTAAGATCGTGTGTAAAAAAAGTTAAATTTAAATGCGATACAATCCATATAATTTGTTTTATTCAATGTTTTCGTGTAGATATAAGAAATTATCAAGAACGATATTTTTAAAAGCTAATTATATATGTATTTGTCCAATTTAAGTTCTCACACGATTATTTTCTACTAAATACTTGCGTTGAAAATTAAAAATTATGTAGTCATTTTAGATAGATAAACTACATAAGATCTATCTAAAATGACAAATTTTTAATTTTCGTTTACAGTTAATGATGATATCATGAAGCTTCCTTATTCGAAAATTGAACTAAGTTATATAGAAGTAGCTTACAAAGAATCGAATATGAAAAATGAATGCCTTTTAAATTTTAAAGCTTCGATACAACCAAAACATCATGAGATTTTCACAAGTAACTACTTTCATCATACCATACCATACCATCACCTTCTCATCCATTATAATATTTTACTCGCTTACCAAATTCTTGTAAATGGTAATTATAGGAAAATTTTGAAGTTTAGAGGTTATTTACTTACAGGAAGTGTGAATGTAATCCCGCAGGCTGGTATCACAGCCCACGTGACCTGGTTTAAAGTGTCGCCCTCTACTGTTATCTTTCTCCGTTACGTAAGGTGCAACCTGCGCTGACCTTACTTAACGCAGCGCCGGTTCACCGCGCGCGGGCATAGCTCGCCATTTTGATTACAATTTTTCCTTTTAAATTAAGTAAACAAGGCAATATTATTTTACAGTTTTGACATAACAACAACCATTACCAGGTTACAATGTTACGTTAGCACTTTCGATAAGGGAATTGTACGCGATTTATTAAAATACGAAACTATATTGAAATAACACCAATTCAATTTATAAAATCATTACAATTATTTCTGTAATTTATTACAAGTTAAGATTCTATCTTAGTTCTCAGAGGTGACAAGGCTCTTAGAAAATAAGAGGAGGCCGTGGACTCGATCGGGAAAGGACCAGGCTTTCACAAAATACTCAATGCTGCCGTGTTTCGTATGGTAAGTGTAGAGAACCAGAGACTTTTATCTGGAAACGAGGCACTCCATATTAGTCTTCAGAGGTGACAACGCATCTAATTTTGATTTTTAATTGATGATAGATCATCTTGATCTATCATCAATTAATTATTATAATTAAATATATAGGCCACAGTATTTTTTTTATAGAAGAGGGGACAAAAGAGCATGCGGCTCACCTGATGGTAAGTGACTACCGCCGCCCATGAACAACCACAACACCAGGGGAATTACAGATGCGTTGCCGGCCTTTTAGAAAGAAGTAAGCATTCACTTAACATCAGGCGGACTATGTGATAACTGTTCGTTCCATCCCTCCCTATTCTTTAAATAATCGAATAGGAACTCGTTCATTATCGCATACGCAACAAACCGTAAATAAATTTGCCTAATTTTAAACAAAGTCACCTTGACGATAAAACGCGTAAAAAGTAGCAGTTATCATATACACAAGTCAACTCTCTGCTCCGACGGGTGGATAAGGAGTCCGTTGCCGAGAACATGCGAGATTCAGATAATAAGATCATGTAATGGCAAATAAAATGCACTACCCTAAATTATACCGCGGGTGCCGTAAAGAACGAAAATGAAACCTCTATCTCCCATATGTAGCAGCATCTTCCTGATAACCACTCAATATAAAAAAAATTGCGGTTACCAAACTTAAGCAACCTAAAATGAGGGAGACCTCTGTTCAGCGGTGGAATTTTCATAAAATGCAATGAATTTTTGAACGTTTCATCTTAGCTTAAGCTTCACAACTTTTGAAAATGTTTGGATATCTTCACCTGTCACGAATATTTTTTTAGAATGGCGGTGACAAACGAGCACACATTCCACCTGATGGTAAGTGGATGCTGTGGCCCAGAGACATCTACATTTATACTGCATTAAGAATCTAAATGCAGATGCGATGCTACCCCTGAGGACTAAGATAAATTACCTCGTTTCCAGTAAAAAGGGTATCCGGTTCTCTACACTCACAGTATGAAGCTCAGCAACATTGACCTGTTATTTTACGCTAGTATTCTGTGAGAGCGTGATCCTACCGCGGTCGAGCCGACTTATTCATGCTACAACTATAATGTAGCTGCAGCGTGGCTCCATCACGTTAAAATCGACTCCTTAACAGTCCATTGCTAGATGTGGCTTCAGTTATGTAAGAATTACTTGTTCTCATCATTACAGGTACTGTAGGTGCCGTGAGACTTACGTATGGAACATATCCTGTATGTCTTAGATCTGGCGTCAGATGTAACTTTTTACTGTTCTTGTTGGTTTTAGATTCGCTTACGTCGCATAATTACAAAGGGAAATGACTACAATCTTTATTGAGTTTTATATAAAACAAATTGGTGAATTTTTGTAATGATTTTTATAATGAATATAAGAATTTATCGAAATGTTTGTATTAACTTTGTTTAGGTAATACGATGTTCGCTTCTACCGAAGCATAATTATATTTGGTTATAATTATTATTTACAAATAATTTCAAAAATGAAACATAAGTGTAAAGTAATAAAATAAATTTTGCACTATTAAAATTACAATTTAGAATAATTTTAAAAATCTATAAAAAAAAATCAAAAATATTTACAAAAATGCGATGAGTTACCTATTTCTAGGAGCAGTCCAAATTTTCGTAACTGAAAATTGAGTCAAAGAATGCAAAAATCGTGCAGTGTGGTATCGGAAAGCGGGAGGAAAGGGATGCGCGGGCGCAAGATGTTTGTGTGCGTGTGTATATGTGTGCCTGTGTGAAGGTCAACCGGCGGCGTCATTTCCTGGTCATTGCCTGCGCCGCATCCGACGCCAGTCTGCGCACACAAGCACACTAATAGGGTTACCAGTTATTGTTAAAAAATGATTAGAAAGAAGATTAATTAGTTGATATTACAAATAAACTTTATAATTAAGGAATCTGCATGTTGTGTATAGTATAATGATTCAATTAACTAATAACCTAATAACTACATTTTATTAATTTTATACTACCGTTATAGTGTATTAAAGTATACCGCTGGACATATCCCTCTCCATAGATTGCCTCAAAGGTATGATACAGTAGGTATGATATATGCCATAGTTGCCACGCTTGGCAAGCTGGTTGGCAGCCGTTAGATTTTTCGTCGTCTGTCGTTATTAGGGAGATGCTGCTGCCCATCTCCTGATTTGTTTCCCTCTGTCGCCTCTTACGACACCCCCGGGACGATATGTGGTAGTGGATATTCTGACACCGCCACTACACGGTATTATGTTGAACTGCCTACATTCTTCTTCCAGACGGTCGCCAATTTGAATTGGTTCGATACCAATTCGGGCCTTTATATAAATGCTTTCCGGATACTTAATTTATTGTTGTTGTTTGTCGGAAAACTCTATATTAATGAAAGCCCTAGACGTGATGCAGTCTAAGAGCCACGCATGCCGCTTTCCGGTCGTGCAGGACGCTTAAAGATGTCGCCATTGTAAGCGACTCGGAGAGGATATGACTTTGAATAAAAATGGCATTGTTTTCGAATTATAATTATAATAGGATCGGTGTGCAGTCGCTGGCAAGACACGAAAGTATGTACCTCAATTTAAAAAAATAATCTGAACACGAATCACCATAGGTTCTAGAATTACTTAGGACTGTGCTTTCACGGAATCGTACGTAAAAAAGAAGCTTACTAACTTACACTGCTGTTTCGTATAGTGAGTGTTAGGTTTTGGTTGGTAACAAAATATTCCATCTTAATCCACAACGCATCGGTATTTAGGATGTTAATTAAGAATCGATGTAGATCTTAGGTCACAACATCCATTTACAATCAGTTGAAGTGTTTGCTTGTTTGCCATCCTTATTCTATAAAAAAAACTCCATATTTGACTAAAACAACCCGCGATATATATTTATCACTTGTTGTTTTTCCTAAATCTTTGATATATATCTTTGATATGTCTCTCACGGAACAGTATGGGGTAGATGGGATATTCTTACACCGCCACTCTAAGGCTAAATATATATTACTTATTATATTCCAAAGCTTAAAACTCCTGGCGCCAGTTATTTTCTTATGATAACCGTATCACCACAAACACGTCAGTCTCGCAATTAACGAGGAAGTAATTAGGCACACGACAACGTCCTGTTTAATATTTTAACGATTAACTTAGTTTGGTTTTGTTTTATTTCGTGTCGTCGGTTGTCACCCGCTCTACTCGAAAAACCAACTCGAGTTAAAAAGCACTACATATATTCGACAAAATTCCTGGGTATATGGATAGACCAAAAACTAAATTGGTAATGTCAATTTGAAAATGTTTGTAAAATAATAAACTAAGCATTTTAAACTAAGCAAAGTAGCCACTAAAAATATCGCACTTACTGCGTACTTTGCGTGTGTGGAATCCGTTCTGCGATACGGACTCATTACATGGGGCAATAGCACACACGCAAAAAACGCATTCATTGCCCAAAAAAATGTATTAGACCAATATGTGGCACTGCACCTGATAAGACTTGCAGGCCGCTATTTGTATCTCTGAAAATACTACCCAAATTTTGTGATCTACATTACGTAAGAGTACAAACAAACATTTCCATTATTTACACAGTGTCAAGTATTACAACAGATGCAATGCCGCCGATTACACTATCTCTTCCGTTTCAAAAAATATAACAAGTACGATAAAAGTATTGTCGTTTCATATGACTTCTGCACATTTCAGTTGCTTGGAGGAAATGTTCGGGCCGCTAAGCTATCTCACTAATATTGTTTATCGCGATAATTTTTTTGCAAACCACCTCGTCATAGATATGCCGTATTTGTAAGCGTTTGCACAAGACCTAAACAATACAAGAAAGCTAAGGAAAGTCTATGCTTTGAAAAAAACGTACTATAATAACCAATACAGCCTATCAAAAGTTCACAACATAGGCAACAAAACTTGCCTCGTAGGGGGGGGATATTCGCCATAGGTGCCACGTTAATCGCAGTTTTTTCTTAGTTGTCTTTAGGAAAACTCTGCTGGCCATCTCGTTTGTTTCGCTGTCGCCTGTGTCTCTCACGGGACAGTATGGAGTAGCGGATATTCCTACACCGCCACTCTAAGGCTAAATATATATTACTTATTACATTCCAAAGCTTAAAACTCCTGGCGCCAGTTATTTTCTTATCATAACTGTATCACCACAAACACAACGTCAGTCTCGCAATTAACGAGGAAGTAATTAGGCATACGGCAACGTCCTGCTTAATATTTTAACGATTAACTTAGTTTGGTTTTGTTTTATTTCGTGTCGTCGTTTGTCACCCGCTCTACTCGATAACAACGTTAAAAACCAACTAGAGTTAAAAAAACCCTAGATTTAATGTTTTTTTAATATAGAATAAGGGTGACAAACAAGCGCACAGTCAACCTGATAGTAAGTGGATACTTTGGCCCATAGACATACACATCTGTCCTTGATTAAGAATCAAAATACAGATGCGCAGTCACCTGTGAGTACTAAGATGATGCCTCCTTACCATACGAAACAGCAGTATCGAGATATTATTTTACGCTGGTATTTTATGAGAGTACGGCCATAATATAACTGCAGCATGGCTCTACTACGTTTAAGGCGTACGTCTTTTTTATACCTCCAATCATGTAAAACTAAATACATTAAACGTCCAGGATAAAACGGTACCCTACATACTATACAACCAATATAAATGTACACCTATTTACCGACTACATAGGATAATATATTCGCAATAGTTGTAATGTAATGCGCTCCCACACTCAGGACGTATCAAGTGCGAGCAGTTTGTCGCGCACCAAGTTGCCGCTATTAAAGGCGGTAAAACAGCACACCAGTTTGTATCGCAAGAGGTTTGTGGGGTAACCCATTTATTGCGAGCGCGGGATGCGCGGGAGAGACCGGTTCTTCCCTCCCTCCCGCCTCTCTAAACGCGGTTCGCATACTTGCATCCGGGAATAAAACAATCCCGGACCTAAGACAACGCACAATCTCTTCTATCTCCAGGTAATACAGCTCACTTTATCGCGGCAAACTATCGCGTATTCTTGTTTTTACTATGTAGCCAAGTGAAGATGACATTCTAGAACTACAAGGAGGCGCGCGCGTAACCTTGATATTGCAGAAGCAAAACCAGTAGGATACGTCCAGGCGAGTTAAAAATAGAAACGCCGACGCATAAAATGAAAGTTTTTTACTGTGTTTTGTTAGTCTTCCCAGGCATAAGGGATTTTATGTGGCGCGTTCAGGGAACGGTTCATTAAATTGTAAATAACAGATACCTCGGGTGCAAATACTTGTATAACCGTTATTGTTCAGTACTCGATACGTGTGTACTTTTAATAAGCATTTCTCTGTCATTTTGTACGATTTAAACTCAATTGTAATTTTACTTAAAATTCTAAATTTATATTTTATTTCATTGTTTGCTTACTCAGCAGTTAAATACATGCTGGTAAAGAAGTTTAAATTAGTTATCGTCTAAATCATAAATATAAAAAAAGTTAATCAAACGTTAAAAGGTATTGATGGTATTTGGAGCCTTAGCTTTTTTATATAAAGAAGTACGTCATAACTGCGTAGAAACATTTGTAAGTTTCGTTGTGTATATTATTGTTATATATTTATAATAAAATAATACTCTACATTATATGATTCGCGGGCATTGGCGGTTCGTGTGGACAGTAGTGGGGTAGCTGACGCTCATCCTAAAACTGTCTGATTAATTACCAATTACGGATGTTGGGATACAAATGCAATATTCCACAGTGAGCATTTAAATAATTTCACATATATAAAACCACTGCTGTGTCTTGAGTAGAAAGGTATAGAGGGATAATATAATTACTGCCGATTGTAAGGCATTTAATTACTTGGTGGCGCGCGTATCGTACCGACAAAATATGATATTTATATAACATTTGATTTCAATGAATATATTTATCATTCCTAATTAAACAATATAACTCTTCCAAATTTTAACGATATTTCCACGTTTTATTTCTCCTGCGGTACTGGTATAGTATTGAAACGTCAGCAATTGACACCAAAAATGTAACATTGTAAGTATCTACATAATTAGTAGATATAGGGATATAGCCAGATGTCACCACCCCAAACACCCTTGTCTCCTTGCCAACAAGCATTTTCTGACCCTAGGCGGTTAGCGTAACAGATGTCCTAAAATGATAAGTTCCTACGTACACAGTGTACGCAGACCCTTGTCACTTTTAAACAGATTTTACAGTCGTTTCCTAAAATCAGAAATTACATATTATTGTGTTCTGCTTTTAAAAAAATCGAACACGTTCTTCAAACCAATCTAGGTTTTTTATTTATTTCTAATTATCTAATTTTTTTAATTCTTTATTATTGAGATTAATCATCACAATGTGAATATATCGCTCCATTAGTTCTAAACCAAAACCGGATACATTCGATATACTTAAACTTAAACTTAATTACATTATAAAGTTCTCAAACCAGAAATTAATTTTAATAAGTTTCAGATTAGTTTTAATATTATTTAAAAAAAAACATTCTTACAGGTCTGTAATAAACCCTTGTTTATGTAAAGAACCTCTAAAGTTTATCTATAATGCTTGAAAATATTAGTCAACATTACATAATAAAGTAAAATAAACATGGGTAATACATATCTACATAGGACTATGTACCTAAACTTACAGTAAGAACACAAGCAGAACATTATTTAAATCCACATAAATTATTTAAAGATCTATATTATACTATATTATAACTATACCTAAAAAAAAGATTTAAGTAAGGGTTAGGTACGCAGTACTATTATTTATACTGTGGGTAAAGTAAGACTAAATTAAATAATAAAATTTAAAATCTACAATTCCCGTTCTAAAATGACCGTGTAGAGACGGTAACAGAAAGCTTTATCCCACATGGGTAAGGAATGATCCCGTGGGTGTCGTAAGGCTTGGCTGGTAGAAAATGTCACATGGCATTATGTTCGCCGTTTGTATCTTTGGGCAAGGTATGGGGGTAGGTCGTTTTTTTAGAATTGGGCTTTTAATCGGCTGTAATTGATGAATAAATAAGAACCACAAATACCTAAAAAACTAATTGTCAGCAAGATACCTATATATACGAAAATACGAAATAATATTATATATTACGCAAATATATAACACCGGAATTTCTTTCAAACATAACAGTGCTCGGACACTCACACAGGTTACTAAGGAAAAGTGTTATTCACGTCTTTGTATAAACAGTTTTCAGAGGAAATCGCGCCTCCTTATCATGACAGGTACATACCCCATAGGTTGACGTCTTGCTACTCTACTTAGTACACTGCTTTTCGTCTTAGTACACTAATTTGAAACCTGGTTGTTCTACATCATTATTATACTAAAATTTAAAAGTACAAACATACTTGAGGAGCTGGTTCAAATAAGAATACTTTGAACTAGCATCTTAAAATAATGCTGCTGTGTTTCGTTAGTGAATGAAGAGACCCGGAGGCCCTTTTTACTGGTAACGACGCATTCCGTCTTAGAGCTCGGGGTTGACAACAAATTAGATTCTTAATCAAGAATAGATGTAGGTGTCTATTGGCAGCATATGTAAAGCATCATATGGCGGTGTGGCTATATCGAATTAAAGTTACAATATCGCCGGGCCGTGCAATAAAATTGCGGCGATTGTTGCACTGCGATCGTGCGATATGGAAAGCAACTCGACGACTATATAATTGCAGCTAGAAATTGTCACAAAACACCCCGTGCTCGTAAAAGATCGGATTTACTTGTCACCGACCGAACATTGTGTAATTTTTAGGATTACTAGAACGTTCTACAAACGCTCCCTGTTTATGATTTGCTCTTAAAAACCAATCTATAGTTAGTTTTTTTTTCTATACTAGCAGTGCACTTCAGCCAAGATTAAATTTCTTATGTTAGGAGTGGTTTACGACAGAAGTCAGATGGCTGGTCAGTCTAAGAGTTATTGTTACAGCCCGTCGGGTGGCCAAAAGACACCTTTTATAGGCAATTAATTAATTAAATGAAAAAAAAACTAAGGTTTTAATATCAATAAACCTTTGCCAATAATTATTTTTCATTATCTTTCAGTTCTTACTTTGAGTTTCCGATCGTGTAGAGGCAATATGGCAAATGGACACACGTGCTGCGAGTTGAATGACCCGCGATAAGTCGCGCGAAAATACGCGCGAGTTAGATAATATTAGACAGAAAATGGCGGCCCGTGTCCATGGTGAAGTTTACCGATCTGCTATAAATACCTAACGTTGAACGTAGCTAACGACGTTGCTTTACGAATTAAATAACTCTTACATAATCACAACCATACATCATTACACCCTATATAAAGTTAAGAGGACAGTTACAACCTATAAGTACCAATGTTTGGCAGAGACCTATCGTTTCTGAGAGGTTTTTAGAGCCTTGGTCTAAAAACCGCCCCAGTAAAAAATGTCCGCTGCCCCAGTAAGTGTACGGAGGACTTCACATTCTTCGTAATATTTTTTTATTAACCTCAGACTTGCTGGTTTCTTCACGATATGTTGCTTCATTGCTGAGCACATAGTAAACGTAAATTTGCAATTAACAATTTCATTGCTGCCGGCGGCGATCGAACCCCGGTATCTTGCGTACGGTGACGGCGAGCGTTGAATGCATTATAGGTACCTACTGTCATTGTACTGGCTTTTTACAACGTAGGAACGAAGGTACCTACCATAGCAGAAGAATAGGAGTCGCACCATCTAATTATCTGTTAACTCATTCGCAGCATCTTTTAAAGTTCATCATTACCGATTCGATCGTTGTAGTTGTTACATAATTCCGTGATTTAAGTATACCTCTCGACCCCTATCTTATCTTTCGCGAAATAATACACACTATAATTCTAATATTACCGAATAACGAACGCTTCCTTGTTTACAGAGTTGTCACTGTGCGAACTTTTTTGCGCAATTCTTGATTAATATAGCGTTAAGAATATTACTCAATCAAGATTAGTTTGACACTTTTTTATTTAATAATATATTTTATAATGTAACAGAACCGGTATAGTTACAGGTTTAGTTCTCATAAGTGACAAAGCATAAGTGATTTTCTTAAGTTGCTTTAGGTGTCCGTAGAATGCAGAAGCCACTTAAAATCGGTTTGACACTAACAATAAAAAGAATACCAATGCTTAAGCTAGTAGTGTCGTGCTAAAACTGCTTGTTACTTTTATTTATAAAACTACTGGAATTATATACCCTTCAGAAAGGAACAAAGCAGTGCAAATACTGCCTTTTGGCAGCGAGATATGAGGGTGGTTCCTACTCAAACGGACGCCTAGGCGTCCTACGAGGATTCCTTTTTTCCTTTTATTTTTCTATTCTATCAGCCAGTAACAATACGTTATAGTGTGCTGATGGAAATTGTGTCTCCCATTATAAGAGGAAACCTGTCATGCATGGCAACACAGCCAAAGACGTCTTTCGCTTTTTCTACTCCCCGTCGTCGTCGAACTGAGGATGTAAAATCCGGGGACGGATTAGAATGGTACAAGATGAACCACGACGCTAAACAGTGTAAGCTTGTATGGAAGGACAAACTGAACGTTAAAGCTAACGATATGACATTTTAATGATGACATTTAATGAATTCATACAATACCACAGTTGTATGTAATTTATATATTTAATTATTGCTGAGATGGTAGGTATAGACAAGTATAGGAAGCCTTTAGATCAGGGGCCTCTCACAATAACCGCGGATCAAAATTGCTTAATGGATTCTTACGCCGTAACAAAGAGAGAAAAATCCGACTGATAGAATGTACTTATTGCGACCCATGGGCAATCCATATTGACTATATGTGAATTCTTCATCGCTTACTTTCATCAATTGCCACTTTTCATAAAGTGGACTGTATTCGATTTCCGTAACACCAGTCTACCTAATGGTAAGTGGGTGATGTAGCCACCAATTTTGCCCTTATCCTAGATTTAAAAAAAAATCAATAGCCGCATGCATTTCGTACTGGATGGTTTAGATTTCCAATCCAATTGTGTAGCCGGTAGGTATGTAGCTATGTAGGTATCGCTACTTTAAGAATAAAGATGTAGATACGTTATCACATCTGGGGGCTAAGATGAAGCGCCTTTTACCGGTAAATCAGTTGTCGTCGATCACTATACGATACATAGCAGCATAATGCTCTTTTATTTTATGCGGGTATTCTATGAGCTCCTTTCACTGGTAGAATCCATTCTTTCTTCAGCCGTAGCGTGGCTCTATTTGGTTGAAAGAGTTGAAGGAAATAACGATCAAACCTTAATAAACTACCTTAGCCGATTTCATTTGAATGGAACAAGACATCACGCCTCTTGCATTTTCCTTGGAGGTTGCGCTAGCAAATTGATATAAATCCAACAGATAATAAAAAAAACGCAAAATGGTAGAATTGCTGGTCAAGTATCTAAAAATCGTGACATATGGTAGAGGAAAACGGTCTACAGGCGACTGGCTACCGAGCTATGGACACATTGGGGTCAAGGCGAAGTCTCGAGCGTCGGTTGACGCAATCTAGCTCGCTTTTATCTGTCCCAAGTATAGTTCTTATCAAAAATTAGCTGAATTTATAACTTATTTATTTTGTCAGTGGTAGAGCCATGCTGCAGCTATATTAATTGTATAGTTGTAGCACGAATGGGTCGGCTCGACCGGGGAGGGACCACGCTCTCACAGAATACCAGGGTCCAATAGTAGCTCAATGTTGCTGTGTTTCGTATGGTGAGTGTAGAGAACCGGAGATCATTTTTACTGGAAAAGAGGCATTCCATCTTAGTCCTCAAGGCTGACAACGCATCTGCATTTTGTTTCCCAAGCGAGGACAGATGTAGATGTCTATGGACTACAGCAACCACTTACCATCAGGTGGACTGTGTGTGAACGTAGACCGGTATAGACCAGTGGCCACCGTCTGCATGAGTTATTATAATTGTCAATCGTAGCAAAATTATTAACAAAACATTGTACCGAAACTTTATTTCGATGTGGCCTGTGTCCAACAGTGGGATGTACTTAGGTTGCTACATTTTTAATTTAAAATGGGCTATTTACTGCTAATCATAGAATTACCCAGTTGTTTGTCAAGAAGAATTGCATGCGGTAATATTCACGCCTGGCAAGCGGGTTGGTGACCGCAGTTCTATAATACTTTGCGCTGTTATCAAGAAGATGCTACCCATCTCCTGTTTCAGTTTCCCTCCATCGCTACTTAAGACACCCACGGGACGAAATAGGGTAGTGGTTTCATTTTCGCGCCTATACGTGGCTAATATATTATTTCTACTCCCATTTATCAATTATATTTTCTCCACAGACTGCTAAATAAGTTGGATATTTACCATAGTTGCCACGCTTGGCATGCGAGTTGCCAACTTCATATTTTTAGTATTTTGAGATATGATCAGGAAGACGCCACTGCCCATCTTATGTAAATTTCAATGTTTATGAATCTAGTTCTTCTCACACATTCACCTTGAACAGAATTACATTTAGGCATTTTTAAGGTCTACTCAAACGTACTAAAATACTGGTATGTGGTGCTAATAGACATTCAATGGGACCAATTTTAATAAAGACTATGAAATTAAACCTTATTTTATCAAAACTTTATCAATAACGAATATTTTGTAAATATCGCATTTCCGATTCCAGGACAATTTACCTTTCATAAAGATACATCTGAAGATATGCCCGATATAAAAAAGGTGGTGCTCGATGTATGATATTTATGCGATTCTGATAAACTAAATTATGTGTTTCTATAGACAGTAATATTGTCAACACGCATCTCTACAAGTGATCCAATTTTGCGCGGGTAACTAGCTAGTAATATATATATATATATATTACTCAGAAGTTCTAAGACCCTATACCAGTCCATCAGTATTCTAAAAGGCGACAGCGAGAAATGAAACAGAATATAAGCAACAGTATCTTCCTCAAATTATTGAAAAATTGATGTTGCCGAACCTTTTGCTAAGAGATGAAACTATGGAAAATATTTTCCTTAATTTCAGCAGCACTTTATTAAATGAATGAATGAATACGTTCGTAATCAACTTATTAGGAGCTGTGATCTAGCGACAAAAGAGAAGGTAGATACGGTCGTACCATTATTTTATTACTATACTACTTTACGTAATAAAACCACGCTGTAGCTCTAATAGTTGTAATGCGAATGGGTCGACTCAACTGGGACCACGTACTCACAGATTACCAGCGTAAAATAGCAGCTTAAGGCTGCTATGTTTCGTAAGGTTAGTGTAGAGAACCAGTGACCCTTTTTTACAGAAAACGAGGCATTCCATCTTAGTCCCTGGGGAGTGACAACATATCTGCATTTTCCTTCCTAATCGAGGATAAATGTGATATCTATGGGCCACAGCACCCAGTTGTCATCAGCTGGACCGTGTTCGTTCGGCACTCCTATTCTACAAAAAACGATCATAGCAATCCGTTCTGACTACGTTCCGTGACACAAACCCGGGGTCGATTAAACAAACACAGTTACTATTCCTTGTGAAACCCATACTAAGTCTAAGAATACTTTGGTGGAAACGCACCGACTGAATTTAAGTAGATTTCGTAATTAACTTTGCCTGATATATTTAGTAGTACAGCGGTAGTACAAAATGCCGCATGATTCGATTTCGTTTTTGTTGTACGATATTAGGTAAAGCTTCCATAAGCTTAAGTTAATATAAATAAGTATAAAGAATCGGAATAATATTTTTTAATATTACTAAGTCATAGACGAAATGAACCTATCGACATTTTTTTTGTTTCACTAGTGGCACATTAATAAATGTGTCTTTGTAATGGATAAGGTCAACAAACTTGTTAAAGAAAGAAGGCGAGAATAATATAGCTATATTATTATGATTTCATGTATTTGCATAGATTATAGTTTAGATTTTCTTTCATACTGTCCTTCACTTCCATGCACCATGTGTACGCAATGGCAGTTCTAAGGACTTTAATACTGAAAAAGTCACATACCGATCTTTTTTCAAAATATTTATTCGCAAAACATTTTCGTTCACGGATTCATTAATATTAAGGTGGAGTTCACTCGGATATTTTCCAATCTTATTCACTGGTTTATATTACGTACAACCTCTATCATTTATTCATTGCGGAATGCTATGTAATCATGAAAGTGTCGATGAAAAATGTAAGCCATGTATGTCAAAAAATTATATCTATACATCTTACATATAAATAAAATTGAAGTGTCTATCTGTTATATTCAAATAACAGGTTTATTTTTTTATAGGACAAACCACTACCTAGTCAACTTGATGGTAAGTGATTGTTGTGGCCCATAGACATCTACACCTATCCTCGATTACGAATCAAAACGCAGATTCGTTGTCACTCGTAAGGATTAAGATTGAATGCCTCGTTTCCAGTGAAAAGGGTCTACGGTTCTCTACACTCACCATACGAAACGCAGAGCATTAAGCTACTATTTTACGCTGGTATTCTGTAGGAGCGTGGTCCTTCCTGGTCGAGTCGACCCATTCGTGCTACAACTATATATGATACTACTTCAAGTCACCACCAAGTATAGATTATTATTTAGGGGGTTATATTCATGTTATTAGGAGACATACTATCATTTATAAAAAAAAATAACAGGCTTATATTTTTTATAGGACAGAGTGACAAACAAGTACCTAGTCAACCCGATGGTAAGTGGTTGCTGTGGCCCATAGACACCTACACCTATCCTCGATTACGTATCAAAATACAGATTCGTTGTCACCCGTGAGGACTAAGATGGAATGCCTCGTTTCCATTAAAAGGGTCTACGGTTCTCTACACTCACCATACGAAACACAGCAGCATTAAACTACTATTTTACGCTGGTATTCTATGGAAGCGTGGTCCTTCCTGGTCGAGGCGACCCATTCATGCTACAACTATATACGATACTGCTTCTGTTATAGCTCAATTTTGAGTAAAATCGCAACAGACAATGTAACGAAAACTGAGGCGTCGTTTGATTTGGCTGTATGATCCACAGTTTACCACTTATACAACTTCTTTGATAGTTAGTTTAGTTAATTTGTAGTTATGTACTTTAAAGTCAGTTTAAGACGATGGTCGTCAGTATGAGTTGCGTAAAAATTAAGCACACATCAAAACGAAATTCTGTAACCAAAAAAAACCTAAGACCCCAAAACCTAACATCGTCTAACGTCGTTTAAGTTCGGTAGACTTCGGCACGGTGCTCGTGCGTGCGAGTAGACGTAGGCGTATAGACGAGTTGCATGTATTGTAAGATAACAAAAAAAATATTGTAAACAATAACATAGTTTATTGCAAGAAGCATATTCTTTGGATTTATATGAGTCGTCGTCATGCTAG